>JANHFP010003563.1:675284-694995 GCA_032468135.1 Calamaria suluensis
TCTGGGGGGTAAGTCACCCCGGATCCGGTCGATTTTCTCCAGCAGGAACGAGGCAAATTCCTCCGCTCTACCCTGTACGGCGTCAGCATCCGGCCTCCCATCCAAGAGAGACCGGGTGACCCTAAACAGTGCGGAGGGCGTATTTGGTTTGGGAGTAATTATATAAGGAAACGCTGAAGTCAGAGCGGTAGCTCTGGCTTCACCTTTTTTTTCCCATCGCGTCGGACTACTACCCTGGAGTTGTGGCAAACCATCTGTGAGCCTCCAAATAAAAAGATCATCCATCTCTGACATCCAGATATCTTGTGGTTTGTTAACACCCTGGGGGTAGCCAACAGTAAGCCAGAGCTCATTTTTTGTTCTCCTCTCCTTTTCCCCTTATCTTTCCCCCGTTTTGTTTTTCCCAGAGAAGGGAATTTCGCATCTCCCTCCCCCACCCTCTACAGACCGGTTTGTCCTCCCTGGAGGAAGTCGCCCTGACTTGGCTGGGCTTCCTTGCCTTGGATGCGAGGAAGTGAAGAGCGCGGGAGCCAACTGAGAGAAGGGGACTGAGGGAGTCTGCGCCCCTTCCTCCCTATGCACCATAACCCTATCGGCATGGTGGGAGCCGTCCCAGCTTCTGGAACTCACTGAGGCTTCAGTTTGGCCGGAAAATGGTGCAGTCACAGGCCCTTCACCACTGTGCTGTTCGTCGCCCTCTCGCTGAGAGGGCTGGTCTGGGGAGACCTTCGCCGATTGGAAGAGGCAGTGCCGGTGATGTCACGGCTGGTGCTGGTGCGGGCTGGCATCCCAGCTGTTGCTGGAGGAAGAAGAAGGCAGGTGGCAAGGGAGTGGGTGAGCGGCGAGAGAGCAGCTACCCCCCTTTGCTTCAAGCGGTGAACGAGCGAACGAGGCGGCGAACCAGTGAACGCCCCCCCCCCGCTGGGAGGAGGGACCATGGCAGCTGGAGGAAGAAAAAGGCAGGTGGCGAAGGAGTGAGTGAGCAGCGAGTGTCCTCCGCCCCTGCAGGGAGGAGGGAGTGTGGCAGTGGCAGCGGCACACATAGGCCCGACGAGGTGAAGGCAAAGAAGGCGCAGTTCAAGCAATCCTCCCCTTCTCCCCCCGGCCGTGGCGGCCACCTTGCCGGGGCCCACTGAGGTTCCAATTCGGCTGGAAAGGGCCCGGAGGTGAAGGGGGTTGCCCCAATCAGCCAAGGGAGTCGGGCGTCGTTAGCGGTCTCTGAGGGAGCGTCTCCTTAATTCCCTAGTCGGGGTCTGATTTGCTGGATGGCAGAAGGACACGGAACTGTGGATTTGCTCCCAACCCTCCCAGAGGAGATGTCGGTGGAAGACTACCACCTGTGGGGAGATGAGGATTCCGATGAAGACAAGGGAGAGAGGGAAGCTACTATCAGGAAAAAGCCCAGCATCGTGTTGCGAATTGACAAGGGGGCAACCGAAGTCTAGCAGAGACCCGACCAAGGGACCACTGGAGGGAGAACTAGAAGATCGGGAGGTGACAAGGGGCACCGGCAGAGTGGAGGGGCATGGTGGCACAGCTCCCTGCTCTGCCCTTCAGCTGCAACTGGAAAATCACCACCATTCGAGCCGCCCATCAGTGAGTGGAGGGAGTCGAGATGGGTGGGAAGCGAGTCCAGTGAAGATGAGAGATCGACGAGAGTCCACCCCTTCACACTAGAAGTTATGAGGGAGAAGTTTGGGGAGGTGCAATTGGCCAGAGCAGTGGGAAGCCGAGGTAATGCAAAGTTCAAACAGGAAGAAGCCCTTAGGGGTTATGATGCAGGGGGGCAGGTTCCCCAACCTTCAAGCTCATCTCCTGTGGGGCAGGGGGGCGGAAGTGGGAGTTGTGGGGGAAGTGGAAGGGCTGCAGCACCTGAGGCCATTTGGGCAGCTGGGCTCACTCCTCAATCCATCTGGGGTCCCCCCCCTCCATGGCCAGTTCGCAGGGGAACCGGAGCGAGTGCTCCTTATAGTCAGGTGATTGCCCACACAGATACCTATGGGGGGCTTTACCCCTCCAAGTGGGCTATCATAGGGGCGATCACCACAGTAATGATGGGGGAGGCAGCCAGCTGGGTGGCATCCCTGCACCGAGGCAGGGCGGAAGAACTAGCAGACGTGGGTCTCTTCTTGGAGGCTCTGAACAACAGGTTTGGGAATGAAGCCCTTACCCAAAGAGCCAAGGAAGTGTTGATGTCCCTGAAGCAAAGGGGGAGGCCGGTCAGAGAGTACGTGAGGGACTTCAAGAGGGCGGTTGAGAACCAGCAGGGTTGGCCAGAACACTTGCTGGTATACCATTTCCGGACGGGGCTGGACCTGGAGTTGAGAAGGGCATGCCTGTACTGGGGCCTCCCTCCCCGGTTAGGGACTGGATCCGTGAGGCTGCCGAGCTGGACGGCAGCCTGCAGGAGTTTAATCCCCCAACCGTGTTGGGGATGGCAAATCTGGGGGGGGGGTCACGGCAAGACACCCCGACTCCAGGATTTAGCAGAGGCTTCACCCCTGCCTATGTTACCCCTGCCTATTCGATCCCTGTGGGGCAGAGCAGTGGTTCGAATTGGGGAGGCGGGCAAGGCACTTTCCGGTGTTACAGGTGTAACAAGCCTGGGCACTGGGCGGCGGTGTGCCCCTCGCTGGCCACTGGGGGAGTAGGGGGGATTGGGCCTCCCGTTCAGCAGGCACGGAAATTGGCCAGTGCCCCGGGAGGTGGAAGACATTTGGAGTCTGCATCTTGGAGATCATCAGCAGGGATGCAACCACCCAACGTGAGCCTGGATGTGCCCACAAATCTGGCTGAGGGACCGGAGGATTCTACCGTGACCGTTTTTATGGAGGATGACCCTCTGGTGAGTGGACGGACTCATCCCTTCGTCATGGCAATTGCCCTTTTCAGTTGAACAAGAGAGAAGTGGAGGCAAACGGGGGCTCTGGTAGATACGGGCTGTACAAGGTACCTAATAAATAAGACCCTTGCGGAATGGCTGAGGGTGGAACTCTATCAACTGCCACGCCCCATCCACTTCGAACAGATGGATGGCACCGTAATGGGAGGAGGCCCAGTAACGCAGACCTGTGGACTGGTAACCGACTGTAACAGTCCCCAAGGTTTACCCGGTCTTGTTTTACTCAATTGACAAGTCTCACAGGACTTCACGTACTCTTCGATGTCACTCCTCATACGTGGCCACCAATAGTTCCGACGAATAAGATGTAGGGTCTTTGTAAACCCGAAATGTCCAGCTGTTTTGTGATCGTGGCAATAGTACAAAACAATTCTACGGAGTTTGGTAGGAACATACATCTTCCCATTTACATAAGCTAATCCACCGGTCATTGTTACTGTATCCTTGTTATCAGAGAACCACTGATCCACTTGCAATGCCTCCTGCACCTTTTCCGTTGTCAGACTCACAACCCTATTGATGGTACACATAGGGGAAATTAATGGTTGGACTACTTTATCCTGACTACATTCATACTGAGGCATGCGTGATAAGCTGTCAGCTAAGAAGTTCTTTTTCCCCGGGACATATTCCAGTTTAAAGTTGAAACGACTAAAGAACTGGGCCCACCTAACCTGTTTCGGAGATAACTGCCTCATTTTTTGTAGAACCTCCAGATTTCTATGATCGGTCCATACAGTAAACGGAATCCCTGACCCCTCTAACAAATGTTTCCAGGAAAGGAGGGCCCAATATATAGCAAAGGCCTCCTTTTCCCATATGGCCCAGTTCTTTTCTACCTGGGTAAATTTTCGGGAAGTGTATGCACAAGGACACAATATACCGTTTTGATCATATTGTAACAATACCGCCCCAACAGCCACATCACTTGCGTCTGCTTGTACTATAAATGCTTTTGATACATCAGAATGCTTCAACACTGGTTCTGTAGTAAACAAAGCTTTTAGTTTCCTAAAGGCTATCAAACAAGATTCGTCCCAACGTATAATCTGGGATGGAGATGACCTAACCCCAATAACACCTTTTAACAGGTCTGTTAACGGCAACACAATCCCTGAAAACCCAGGTATAAATTGCCTATAGAAGTTGGCAAACCCCAAAAAAGCTTTGTAACTGTTTCCGTGTTTTGGGGATTTGCCAATCCACTATAGACTTGATCTTTGCAGGATCCATTTCTAAGCCATTTTGCAAGATGTGATAGCCTAGGTACTCTATTGAGGTTTTATGAAATTCACATTTTGACGTTTTCACGTACAATTGGGCATCCATCAGTTTGACCAAAACCTTCCGAACCAATTCTATATGATCTGTCAGATTATTAGAATAGATCAAAATATCATCGAGGTAGACGAGCACCCCATTATACAAATGTTCGTGCAAAACAGTATTAATCAGGTTCATAAATATAGCCGGTGCGCCTTGAAATCCAAAAGGCATTACTCTATATGCATAACTGCCCAAAGGACAGTTGAATGTTGTTTTCCATTCATCTTCTGTTCTAACCCTTATACGGTGATATGCCTCTCGCAAATCTAATTTGGAAAACACACTACCAGATGACAATGCCGCTAATAAGTCTTTGATCAAGGGCAACTGATAAGGATAATCTACGCATACTGCATTTAGGCCCCTGAAATCAACGCAGAGGCGTAATCCTCCATCCTTCTTTTTCTGGAACATGACGGGTGCAGCAATGCTGGCCTTACTGGGTCGGATATACCCTCTAGCCAGGTTTTCATCGATGTACTTCCTCATCTCCTTCTGTTCTGCTATTGTCATCGAGTACATCAGGGGCTTTGGCAATCTGGCCCCAGGTTTTAGGTCTATCGCACAGTTGGTAGCCCTATTAGGGGGTAACGTATTCGCAGTTGTTTCGCTGAATACCCTCTTAAGATCATGATAACAAACAGGGACTCCCCTCAAATCGGCCTGGTCACAATCAACCACCCCTCCTGCTGATTGAGCAGCTCCTAAACGGGATTGGATACGTATACATCGCCAGTCGTCATCCCACCAGATGACTGGCCGCCACTTATCCATCCATGATAGACCAAGAACCAATGTTTCTTCAGTTGTAGGTACTACTATAAAACGTATCAAATCCACATGGTTCTCAATCCTCAAGGGTATCAATTCTGTAATGTGGGTCGCAGGACGCCCCCCTAGAATTGAGCCGTCCATCCGTTCGAACTGTACTGGATGAAAAAGCTGATGGGTAATAATGCCTAACTTGCAAACAAGGGTCTCACTTATTATGCACCTTGTGCATCCCGTATCCAAAAGAGCCCGACGCGGCACCCACTCCCCATCCAGTTTCTTTTTCAATTCAACAGGAAGCATGAACGGAACCACAGGTCCGCTTACCATGTAGTCATCTGTGCCGTTATCTTTACTGGACTCGGTTGACCAAGGATGATTCGTTTCCGGGGGAGAGTCATGACCGACATCCTCTCCTGACTGATAGGCCCCTGTTCTTGTTGCTCGGCTATGGGATAACCCCCTTTCCCTTTGGGGCTTCCCTTTCTCTGTCGAATCTCCATCTTGCATTGGAGTTAGGGGTGGGATGGGACACTCAAGTGCCCTATGCCCAGGCCGTCCACAACGATAACAGCGGAAACTAGGCCTTTGTCCAAGTTCTAATACTGGATGTTCGGCCTTATCGTTCCCACCCCGTGCGGACCCCATAGTCTTTCGCTGAATCCCTGAGCCTTTCCTGTTACTAGTAGCTAGCCCCTCTATCTGTAGCTCTCGGTCTATTTCCACAGCTGCCCGGTACCATTGATGTACATCATGGCCTAAACCCCGGTAAACACATGCCTTGCATAATTTGCTGTCCAGACCGTTCTTGAATTGCTGGACTAACATACGGTTAGGCCATGAGCGGAGTCTTCCAGCCGTCTTCTTGAAAGCCACAGCATATTCCTGTGCCGGGCGTCCTTTTTGCGCTAATGACAGAAGGTCATCCTCGGCCGATTGTAACCACTCCTCATCCTGAAACCGGGCCCGTAACGCCTCCAGGAACAGGCCCAGATCTGCCAATTCATGTGCTCGCTCGCTATGCAAATCGGCAACCCAATCCGCCGCCTCTCCAGTCATCACCCCTGAGATGGCACACACTAAAGCCCATGGATGTGGGTATAAGTGACCATACATATCGACGTGGCCCAGGGCTTGATTAATAAAAACCGCTACGTGGTCTGGGCTACCACTAAAGTGGGCTTGTAGCGGAGGGCCCCCCCAAATTGGTTGGGGCGCCAACCCGGCTGCCCAGATGGGCTCCGCTGGCTGATGTCTATTCACCGGCTGTAGTCCCTTGGGTACCTGCCGTCCAACCCGAGGAGGTGACCCAGCAGTCCGTGGAGTCGCAGGAGGAAAGCTAAACGACTCCCCTTCCTCAGGTGGCAGGCTTGGCGATCGTCCTCCCTGATGCTGGGTCCGTCGGCTCAGCCAAACCCTATCCTCCTCCTCCTCGGGCTCCTCGTCCAACGCCAATGCCCCGAACTGCTGGTGCAGCCGAGCCATCGTAGCGCATCTCCCTGTGCGTCGGCTCTTTTTATTGCCGTCATATCGTTGCTCCGCCTCGCGCCCAGTGTTTCATCCAGCCACCGGGGGTGCATAGGACGGAGAAGGCAACCACCGGCCCGTGGGTTGCCTCAACGCTGATCTATGCCACCAGGACCCAGAGCCTCGCTTCTCCATGATGTCCTCAGGCAAGGGCTCCTTGGGGCGAACCACAGCGTTGTCGTCCAAAGCTGCACCTCCAGGTGCCACGCCTCCAGACGCCTCCTCCGTGCCGCCAACAGCACCCAGCAACTCCTCCATCGTCGCTCCCAACGGTGTGGCGAGAAAGAAGGGGTGAGTGCTGTCTTCTTGTCAGAGTCAGCCGCTCAAAAAACGAATCCAAACACGCTCTCCGTGAAATTTTATTGTTGTGAAGCGGTCAGAATATCACTGGCAGGAAGGATGAAGACAGCACTAACCGTTGCTGTCTCCATCTACCTATATACACCCGGCTAGCCAATCCCTACTCCGGTGGCTACTCCACCCCCCATATAACAGCAATTATCCCATTACGACCTAGTAAGCCATCATTACCAAAACTCCATAACCCAGCGAACTCTAGCCCCACCACCAGTGCTCTATCCTGACATAACACCACCAGGTATTGTACTTCCACCATCTTCTGAGGCCCAGTGTCAAGCACGGCTTGACACCAGAAGGGCTTTATGTTCTTTTAAAAAGGCTTTTGCCTCAATTGTTGTATTTAGTCTCATTTTATTCCCTTGCCAGAACACTAATAAACAATTCAGGCATCAACCATCTAAACATGATTCCTTTGAGATACAGTTTATTTGAAAGAAAAAATATTTTCATCTTCTATCGCGTATCTTTTGGGGAATCTGTTTAAGAATAGTTATTTATTTCTCTTTGTATTTCAGTATCCCTCCCCTTTGTGCCCTCAGCACCTCATCCCTAGTCTCTCTTCATAAAAATGTTACATGAACTTCTCTTGGGACATTGTGTGTTTTAGCATAATTCGAATTAACTCTAAATACTTGATCAATGTCCCACCAAACATGATCTTTCTCTTCCCAGTAAATTCTGCTAACATTATACTCATATTTTTAAGATCTTCTCCCACTTCTTCCATAAGATTTTGAAATCTGAGAAAGAATGAAGTACATTCTAACTCGATTGCCAGGATTATGTTTTCCATCTCCCATTTCTCTTTTTGCATTACCTGGACCTCCTTTTCCAGCCCCCCCCTTCTCCCTTCCATCTCCTCAACTCTCTGTTTATTCTCCTCTGCCAAGGTTTGTACATTTTTTAAATCAGTTTTTACCATTGCCATGTCCTTTTTAAAATCTTCTTTCAGGTCTGCAAATTCTTGTTTCATGCTTTGTTGGCCTAATTGCAATTGTAAAAACATTTCTATATTTTTTTTCATTTCCGTTGCCTCTGCCCCCAATTTTTCTTGTTGCAAAAAAGATGACAGTTTTGATTGCACACTTGTGCAGGCACTGGTAGAACTTGGTGCTGATGACGCTTTGGGTAGAGAAGTTTCTGCCCTCTAGGCATTGTGATTTTTTATACAAAGCTGGGAGCAATCCAGGAGAAGGAGAAAGCACTAAAAAGGTAGAAGAAACTTTAACTCAGTCATCCAGATTTAATCTGTCCAAAGTTCAATAGTTCTTTCTCATCAAAGTTACAATCCACACACAGTCACGAAGAGATAATCAGGGAGAGACTGCCTGGGCCTCCAGGGGGGAGACTGCTACAAAGAGTTATTTTTAGTTTCTTTGTTGCACCTTTCTTTATCTTCTAGACACTCTTGGGAGGAAGTGGTCAATCACTTTGTTATTAAAGAAGCAGGAAGTCGGCCATCTTCACCCACCTCTGGACGGGGTGGGGGGTACGACTCTGCCATCCTACTCAGTTCAAATTCAAAAAGTCCCAACTTTTCCAAAGTCCTGTCAAAGTTAGTTCAACATCCAAATTCCAATGTGAGATTTTTTTGTTAATTATTCTCTCTCTCCATCAAGAGAAATCCACCCATACCGCCACTGTCATTCCAGAGGGTGGGAGAATTCCCCCACACTCCTACATTTCACTTTTTTGTTGAAATTGTAAAGTTCTTTTTTTAAAATTCACTTTCCCACTTTCCCATCAAAGTCGGAAACCGCATTCTCTCACCTTCACTCCCTCGCCGCTTCGTTCAAGCTGTCACTTTCTCCCATTTGATCGGTTGGCTGGCAATGGCGCTGCGGGTCTCTGCTTGCCTTCGCGCCTTCAGCACCTGGGGCAAAACTGGCAAGCCCCCAGTGACTGCCGTCTTCAGGGGGCTTCCAGCAAGCCACCCTGTTGGGCTGACAGACCCTACAAGTCTGTCTGTGCTCCTGAAGGAGTCCGTTGAAATGCGGATGCTGAGGTGTGGAGCTACCTCAGAAACACCCATCCATCTCGCGATCCTGGAAGCTTCTCCAACAGTATTTTTTTAATTGCTAACAAGCTACCTAGATGTGCAGAACTTGTCAAAGTTCTTTATTATCAAAGAAAATAAAGGTAAAAATACAAGTTCTATTTCCAGGATAAATTAGATAAAAAAGAAAAAATACAATAATGAATTCTTAGCTAAATTGTGTTGTTTATTAATTTAGCATTTCTGCTAACAATGTATATGTTAGAGACCAGGAAGAAATATCACAGTGTGCAATTTAAGTCCCAGTGGGCTGTTCTTTCAAGTAAGGATTTCAAATACCTAAGTCCAAAATGGATATTCAGTTGACAATCAAACAAAACAAGAGCAGAATCTTTATTGGCTGGGACACTGCACATACATATATCCTCTCATGGTATGGCCAATGATAGCAATGCCCATATTTGGCCACCAAATCCAACAGTTCAAAATTTGCTCTAGAATATGTTTCTTAGGCATTGCTTCAAACTCATTGACATGTATACACAGCACTCTAGTGGAGCACTCAGGTCTAAATCCAGCTTATTTGTCCCGCAAGAGACAATTTTTTGAATAGAATAGAATAGAATAGAATAGAATAGAATAGAATAGAATAGAATAGAATAGAATTCTTTATTGGTCAAGTGTGATTGGACACACAAGGAATTTGTTTTTGGTGCATATGCTCTCAGTGTACTCAGTGTACAAAGACAAGATACACTCGTCAAGGATCACAAAACACAACACCCAATGAGATTCATATGGTACAATAAGCAATCAGATCATACTAGGAAACAATATCAATATAAACGGTGAGGATACAAGCAACAAAGTTACAGTCATGCAGTCACAAATGGGAGGAGATGGGCAATAGGAACAATGAGAAGACCAATAGCAATAGTAATGCTGCCTAATGTGAATAGTTTGACACTGTTGAAGGAATTATTTGTTTAGCAGAGTGGTGGCATGTGGAAAAAACTGTTCTCAACTTAGTTGTGTTGGTGTGCAATGCTCTATAGCAGTGATGGCTAACCATTTTGCCATCGCGTGCCAAAAGTGGGGGATGCCTGGGGGTTGCGCATCTGCGTGCCCACACCCATAATTCAATTCACCCTCCCCTCCCTAGAAAGGCTCTGGAGCCTGGGGAGAGTGAAAAAGGGGCCTTTCCCATACCCCCAGTCCCTCCAGAGGCTGGAAACAGCCTATTTCCCAACTTCTGGTGGGCTCAGAAGGTCCGAAAATCAGCTGGTCAGCACCCACATGTGCATCAGAGCTGAACTAGGGCAATGCTCACATGCCCACTGATATGGCTCCGTGTGCCACCTGTGGCACCCTTGCCATAGGTTCGCCATCACGGCTCTATAGCATCGTTTTGAGGGTAGGAATTGAAACAATTTATGTCCAGGATCCGAGGAATCTGTAAATATTTTCCCACTTCTTTACCTCTTAATATGTGGTGGTTCCATTTTTACATCAAGGAGGCCCATTGTGACCCTTTCATATTTCTTTTGGATGCCAGAGTGGGTTTATTTATAAAATAGTCGTCACTCCTCAGGGATAACACCTGTTATAGTTTTAGCTTTTATGAATAATGTTTTAAGATAGTAAAATGAGATTCTTTGGGTATGCAATAACACAGTACTTGCAGAACTAAAAGTGAACGTTGCTCTACATCTAAGAACATGAAGTCATTTAATCTTTAACTTTGTTTTACAGCACTTACTTGCTATTCTTTGACTTTTATGAGGTTTGCATATAAGGTGCAACCCAGGAACTGGTTGTTGTTTGCTTGTCACTTAACTAATGAAGCTGCACAACTTATTCAAGGAGGAAGGTTGATCAAATATAAGTGAGTATACTGTGATTATTTCGTTTACATTAAGAATATAACAAAATGGATTCTTGCCACGGAGACATATTAGGAACAATCTGAGAACAGTTATCAATATTTTAGAATATTATGAGGTCCATCCAGAGAGGCAGCTGGCAATGATCTTTGTAGATGCTGAAAAGGCATTTGATAACCTAAAGTGGAACTTTATGTTTAAACATAAAATAAATGAATATTGACCCTTGAAGGACACAATTTGCAAACGGGATGGCATAAATTTTTGTGGGATATAAAATTGAGTATGCACTCTTACTTTAAAAGACACCAGATCAGAAATGCCCTAATCGATGTATGGCAAAATTTTAAACAAAAATGTTACATTAAAGTTCCAATTTGGTTATTACCGATGGAGGCCATAGCCTATCCCAACCTGTTGAACCCTCAAACAACATGGACCTACCTTGACCTTTTAGAGGAAGGAGGAAATTTACCAACAAAATTAGAACTAGAGGAGAAGGGGATTGTAATGGACTGGTGGGTATTTCTACAAATTAACAACAAATATAGAAAAGATAAAGAAACCTGGGAGATTGAACAGAATTTGATGGATTTTGATAAATTAATACTCCAAAATGAGGAAAAAATACTTTCCAAAATTTATGGTTTTTTAATGCTCCTGAACACTGAACATGAAAATGTTAAAGATGTCATGATTACGTGGTCAAGGAACTGCAGAATGGTAATGACATTACAACAGTGGGATAGGCTTTGGACAAACAACTATAGGATGACATTCCCAGCTGCCTTCAAGGAAAACCTCATGAAAATGTTTCATCGATGGCACCTTCCACCAGCGAGATTGGCCAAAATGTACAAAAACACTCGACCAAACTGCTGGAGATGTGGTGAGAAACAGGGCACACACTTCCACATGTGGTGGACCTGTCCTAAAATCAAAAAGTTTTGGGACAAAATTCAGAGTTGGTTGATTCGTATAACAGGATATCACTTTCCAAAAACTCCTGAGATGTTTCTACATGGGTTCCTGGAGATAAACTAGAGAAAGACATTCAATATCTAGTCATACACATACTTACCGCAACAAGATTGGTCATAGCAAGAAACTGGAAACCCTCAAATTTACCCACAAACAATGAAATTATTCAAAAAAATATTTCAAACGTAGAATTAACTAAAAAACGTAGATTAACTAAAAAATTGAAAGGGAAATCAGATACGGACTACAATCGTGTATGGGAGAGATTTTACAATTGGTTAAATTCGAAATGGGATTCAGATGGGAAATACTAACAGGAAATGAAATTACAATCATAATAGACCAAGTGTAAATGATATTGCATCTGCTACAAGAATAGAAAACTTTGCCAACATACTAGATGTTCTGTTTTTGTTAGTTTTGCTTATGTTGTTTTTGTGTTTTTAATGTTAGTTTGTTTTATAAATTACACTATTTCAAACTAAAAAGGAAGGTATCCACTAATGATATTATCTTAGGATGAAATGTTAGAATAATTACTGGTGTGTCATAGTGTATTATATTATATGTAATTTTTCGTTTTTTAACTTTTTTTAAAAAAAAATCAATAACATTCTCTTTTTTAAAAAAAAAAAAGTCTGAAATGTTTCAAAAACTGATTCAGTCTTAATACAGAGCAGACATCAAATGTAAATCTTCCAAAATCGAGGAAGACATTAAATCATTAAATCATTTTGTTGTTGTTGTCATTTGTGGTGAGATTGACATGCACTCCTACTTTTCAGCAAAACCTGACAGTAAATTGTCCTACACCTGAGGACACATCTCTAATGAGCCTTGCCATATAAGGCAGGGGAAGGAGGAGACGCTTAGTGCTGCCATCACAAATTTTGATTATTGTTGTTTCCTGTTTTTTACTTCGGCGATTCGCCCAATAAATAAAGAAATCTTTTATAATATCCCAGATTATCTGCAATTATTGGCTGAGCGGTGGAGGGACTCAACAGAATGGCAGCGCTGAGCATCTGTCGCTGTTCCTGGGTCAGGCCCTGGTTCACCTTGATGCATATGAGGCCTTATACCCATCCCATTGGACGCGAATTGCTGCCATCTCGTCGGTGATGACTGGTGAAGCCACAGAGTGGGTGGGTGGCCTGCATCATGATCGGGCCCCTGAACTAGCCGATGCCGGGTTGTTCCTGGAGGCTCTCCGGAAGAGGTTCCAGGATGACTCCTTGACAGATGTGCTGGAGGATGAACTGCTGAGTGTGACGCAAAGGGGCCGAACTGCTAGGGTGTATGTGGCAGAGTTCAGAAGGGTGGCTGGGCGACTGAGAACATGGCCAGACAAATTGCTGGTACACCATTTTAAGAATGGGTTGGACACTGCCTTGAGGAGGGCTTGCATATATCGGGGGTTACCACCGGTTTTGTCAGAGTGGACTATGGCTGCAGTAAACCTGGATGTGAACCTGAACAGTACAAAGGGGACTAGTGGGAGCCAAAGGCCCAGCAGACAGATGAATGTGCTTGACCAACGATGTGGGGGAGAGACGGTGGTCATTTCGAAGTGGGAACTGGCTTTGGGGAGGCAACCCACCTTCCGGTGCTACCGATGTGATCAACCAGGGCATTGGGTGGCTGAGTGCCTGGTTCCCCCCTTAACGTCATCTCAGCTGACGCGGGACCCCGAATTAAGGGGAAAACCCCAGAGAGATTGTTGGGCCAGGAAGGAGTGATCCCAGCGAGCTGAGCAGGGGACCCATGTCAATTCAGCCATGTCGCTGAGGTCCTTAGAGGCTCCGGAGACGGGGGAAGTCAGGACAGGAGAGGTTGGAGGGGACGATGACAACGGGGAGGACCTCATGACCGTAAGTAGAGAGGTCAGTTCCTTCCTGATACCTTTATGGTTGTACAACCAGCGTATGGGAGCCATGTGTCAGCAGATGGCGCTAATTGACATCGGGTGTACCCGGTGTTTGATTAGTGCCCCGTTGGCTGAATGATTTGGGTTGAGAAAAGGGGATCTTGATTGTCCAATTAGATTTGAACAGATGGACAGCTCCGTACTGGGTGGAGCCCTAGCGACCCAGGTTACTGAAGTGGTTAAGATGTGCATCAATGCCCATTCTGAATTGCTGCGGTTCATCGTAGTACTGAGGTTGGTGGAGTCACTGATTCTGGGATTGGTGTGGTTAGATACTCAGTGGCCAACCATCTGATGGAAGGGAAATGTCCGTAGAATAGAACTGAAGGGGGGGAAATGGGGAGCCCACAGTGACTGACAATTTAGCATGTGGCTTGGGGAGTAAGATGAGAGCATCCATTCCAGAGCCCTATAGGGACTTGTGGAGAGCCTTCAGTGAGGATGAGCGCGACCGACTTCCTCCCCACAGGGATGATGATTGTGCCATCGAATTAATCCCTGGGATGACCCTCCCAAAACCGCAGATGTATGGGATGATGGTGGGGGAGATTAGTGAACTACGGAAGTATATTGACCATAACTTGCCACGAGGTTTTATCTGCCCTAGTAAGGCACAGTTGGCTGCCCCGGTATTATTCCGAAGGAAGAAGGATGGATCACTGCAACTATGCGTGGACTATCAAGGGCTAAATGCTGTGTTGGTAGAATATATCTATCCCCTGCCATTATTCAAGGACCTTATTCAATGTCCACGTTATCGACTGGGAAGATCTTTTCTAAGTTAGATATACGTGAGGCCTACTACCGAGTGCGGATATGACCTGATGACAAGTGGAAGATGACCTTTAACTGTCCTCTGGGAAGTTTCACATTTCAGGTGATGCCATTCGGCCTGCGAGGGGCTCCCGCAGTCTTCATGAGGCTGATTAATTCCGTCCTCCATGAGTTTCTGTATAGAGGAGTGTTAGTATATTTGGATGATATACTCATCTATTCAGAGACTCTGGAGGACCATGTACCCTTGGTCTGGGATGTCTTGAAAGCAGTAACCCAGGCAGAACTGTACATGAAGCTTGAGAAGTGTGAGTTCCACCGAGATAGCTTGGACTATTTGGGGTATCAGGTATCCAACCGGGGCCTGGAAATGGATCCTGAGAAGGTGTGAGCGGTGCTGGATTGGGCGGAACCCCGGACTCTGAGGCAACTCCAGAGTTTCCTAGGATTCGCCAATTTTTATCGCCAGTTCTTGCCCTGCTTCGCATGGGTAGCGGCACCCCTGACTAATCTGTTGAAAACCCGAGGTGGCGATCCCCAGCCCTCTCAGCGGCTGGTAAGGGATGAAGAGTGTAGACGCTCGTTTACAGAAATGAAATGGCTGTTTGCACGGGAGCCGATTCTAATACACCCCTGAGTAGATGATGTCTTTGTGGTCCAGGTGGATGGGAGCGACGTCACTGTGGGAGGGGTGTTGTTGCAGAGGGGAGGAAATGACCAACTTAGTCCCTGTGCCTATACCTCCAGGAAGTTCAATGACACCGAGAGATCCTGGGCGGTATGGGAAAAGGAGGCCTATGCTGTAAAGTGGGCTTTGTCTACCTGGAGACATTTGTTAGAGGGTGCGGTGAAACCCTTTGAAGTATGGACTGACCATAAGAACTTAGTGGCCCTCCAGTTGTTACAACGATTGTCGCCAAAACATGTGCGTTGGGCTCAGTTCTTTGGTTGGTTCAACTTCCAATTGAAACATGTCCCAGGTGGTCGCAACTTTATGGCGGATGTGCTTTCTCGAAAGCCGCAGTTTAAGAGCATGAGAGAGAGTCCGGTGCAACCTTTAATCATATGTAGTCAGGGGTTGAAAGGGGTGGATGATAAGTTAATTGGGCGGTTATGGGCGGCTAATAGCCAGGATGAGTGGTTGGAGACTGACCCAGAGGGTATTAGGTGGGAGGATGGTATTGCGTGGTATCAGGACCAACTATATATTCCTGCAGGGTTGAGGTTGGAAGTACTCAGTAAATGTCATGACAGCAAGATAGGAGGCCATTTTGGCTACGTAAAAACCGTGCATTTCACGTGTCAACAATTTTGGTGGCCCGGCATGTGAGGTTCCATAAAGAACTATGTGGCGGGGTGCGAGAATTGCAGCAAGTCCAAGCCCAAAGGGGGGGAAGCAATGGGGGTTACTGCAGCCAGTGGCAGAACCGAGTAGTCCTTGGGAAAAGATTTCAATGGACTTCATTGTGGACCTGCCTGGCAGTAAGGGCTATACTGTGTTGTGGACCATAGTGGATCTTTTCTCTCATCAGGCCCATTTCATCCCATGCCGAGGCCTCCCGAGTGCTCGGGAGTTGGTTTGATTATTTATCATTCACATATATTGATTGCACGGCGTGCCCCGGCAGATCATTTCAGACCGTGGGGTACAGTTTACGGCCCGGTTCTGGTGGCTGTTCCTACAGGAGATCGGGGCAGAGCAGGGATTAAGTTCAGGGTACCATCCCTGCATCAACGGGGCTGCTGAACGTGCCAACGCCATGGTAGAGTGGTACTTGAGAGCATATGTCGATTGTCAACAGACAAATTGGGCTCAGTTAGTACCATTTGCCAACGTGGTGTATAACAATGCTTACCATTGCAGTGTTGGGATGGCCCCGTTTAAGATGGTATATGGCAGGGATTTCCTTGCTATGCCAGAACTGGAGGGGTTAATGCGTAAGCCAGGGTTAAGTTTGGATGCTTGGGTAGGGGCTGGCTTGTGATGCTTCCCCTGTGGGAGTGGGGGCGGTCCTGAGTCACATCCTCCCTAATGGGTCTGAGGTGCCAGTTGCTTTCTTTTCCCGCACTTTGTCCCCCGCTAAGAGGAATTATTCCCAAATTGATAAGGAAGCACTGGCCATTGTAGCTGCAGTAACAAAGTTTCATGATTACTTGTTTGGCTGGCAGTTCGAGATTCAGACGGATCACCTCCCCCTTTTGGGATTGCTGGCGGAGGACAAACAGGCTCCTGTGGCAATGCCCCTGTCGGACTGTCATTGCAGCTCTTCAATAATAAAGACGCGAAATCCTCTTTTATTATGCAAAAGTGATTCTTTAATATCGGTGCTACGTCGATACAGCCAAGACATCCGCGATCATGAGTTTCGGTAAAGCAAATGCTAACTTACCGACCCACGCCAGGATTAATATAGGCTTAAAAATACGGAACTAATCGACTAATTAACTAAACGTCGCCATACTAAAACCCACCCTGTGCTCCGCATCCCCCTCCCTTCACCATACCTGTGCACATTCCCACACCCCCTCTTCAGTGAGGCTCAGGTAAGCGTCGGCCCCTTTGGATTCTGCCATGATTTCCACGTGTCTCGAACAACTCCTGGAAGCCGTTATGGACTCACCATGATGTCGAGGTAGGGGTAGCCTGACAGTCAGCCCCCCCTACCATGGTACCTCCTGAAAAACAGAAAAATCATGAATCAAGAGGTTTTGGTTTTGTAGGCCATCTGTGATGGAATTTCCGCACCAACCTTGTTGCGGAAACATCCTGGGCTTTCACCCAAGATGCTTCACTTAAAGGGTACCCTACCCATTTCAACAGATAATATAAGGACCGACCCCTATACTGTGAATCCAACACCTTGTCTACCTCATAGTAATCAGCAAACACTGGTCCTGGTTTGGTCATCTGAGTACTGGCCCCTCCTACCCAGGGCTTCAGTAAACTAGTGTGGAAGAACGGATGCATATGCCCCATCCAACTAGGCAACTTTAATCTCACCGTCACTGGGTTTATCACCGCGCAGATAGGGACATACTTTGGGACATATTTTGGGCCCAACTTCCGACCGGCTCATCGTAACCTCATATATTTGGTGGATACATACACTCAATCTCCTACACGGAAATCCGGTGCCTTAATCCGCTTGACATCTGCATATTTCTTATAATCAGCAATGGCCAAGTCTAATGCCCTATGTTCGTCATCCCACGAACTACACACTTTCTTGGACCAAGTTACCAGATCTATCGCCTCTGGACGTCGTAAATCTAATTTGGGAATCACGGCAAAGTCCTTCCCACTCACCACCCAAAAGGGAGCCTTGCCGGTACTACGGTGGGTGGCGTTATTATAGGCCACCTCAGCGAAAGGGAGTAACTGAGCCCAGTCATCCTGCTGATAGTTCACATACACTCGTAGGTATCATTCGACCATTGAATTTGCCCTCTCGGCTGCCCCGTTAGTACAGGGGTGATAGCCCGAACTCAACCCCTGAGACAATCCGATGGTTGTAAGGAACCACCACCACCACTTGGTAGTAAACTGGGTACCCCAATCTGAAATAATTCTTTTCGGTACACCGTGCAACTGGTAAATATGGTGGATAAACAACTTACATAGTTGTCTAGTGGAGGGCAACCCCTTACAGGGGATGAAGTGGGCTTGGCGCGAGAACAAGTCAATCACCGTCCATATAGTTGTATAACCCCGGCTATTCGGGAGGTCAACCACAAAATCCATTCCCAAATGCTCCCATGGCGAGGTAGGCCAGGCCACCTCCTGCACCAACCCCCATGGCTTACCCACCCAAGGCTTAGACTTCGCACACACCGCACAACCTGCCACAAACTCCTTGATGGCTGAACGCATCCCTGGCCACCAAAACTGTCTACACAATAACGTCAGTGTCTTTAAAAACCCATAATGACCGGCCATCTTGTTCTGATGACCCCTCAACAATACCTCCTCCCATACCCCATCCGGGATATACATCCTCTCCCCTCTCCATGCCAATCCATCCTTATATTGCAGGGATGCTCGATTGTCCCTAAACCAATCATCCGTCTGTAATCTCCTCCTCACCTTCACCAGTAAATCCGCACCATTCCCTGGGACAGCACACATTACCCTAACCCCGATCCTTTGAAGGGATCATCACATTTCCCCTGGAACTGCAGCATCCTGGATAAGGCATCCGCAAAAAAATTACGTCCAGAGGGAACATACTTCAGATGGAAATTAAAACGATCGAAGTATTGAGTCCACGTCACCTGCTTCGGATTCAATCTTCTTAATGTACACAAAGCGAGGAGGTTCCTGTGGTCTGTCCACACCTCGAATGGTTCCACAGCCCCTTCAAGTATATGTTGCCAGGTCATCAATGCCCACTGGATGGCAAAGGCCTCTTTTTCCCAGATAGCCCATGCCCTTTCGGTAGGAGTGAACCTCCGAGATGTATACGCACATGGGTATAGTTCTCCATCCGGTTGTACCTGTAGCAACACCCCCCCCCCCCACAGCTACGTTGGTGGCATCTACTTGAACGACAAATTTAGCTGTTCCATCTGGGTGCCTCAATACGGGCCTCCTGGCAAATAATAACTTAAGGTGCTCGAATGCCTCCTGGCATTCCGCCGTCCATTCCAACTGTGCCGATGGTCGTCCCTTTCCACCCCCCCCACCCTCAATAAATTGGTCAATGGAAGTGCAATGCCAGAGAAATGGGGAATAAAACCAAAATAAAAATTAGCGAACCCCAGAAAGCTCTGCAGTTGACGTCGATTCACTGGGACCTGCCAATCCAAGACCGACCGAACTTTGGCCGGGTCCATCTGGATCCCTGCCTCCGATATTCTATACCCTAAATAATCCAAGCATGAGGTGTGAAACTCACACTTGGATAATTTCACATATAACCCCGCATCCAGTAATTTCCTCAACACCCTCCTTACCAGCTGTACATGCCCCGCCATGTCCTTAGAGTAGATCAGGATATCATCTAAGTACACCAGGACTCTACGGTATAAAACCTCATGTAGGACCCCGTTGATAAGCTGCATAAATACCACCGGGGGGCCCTGGAGTCCGAAGGGCATTACGCGATATGCGTAGCTACCAAGGGGACAGTGGAAGGTCTCGTCACCCTTCCTTATCCTCACCTGATGGTAGGCTTCCCTGATATCCCTGATGACGGATCTTTGAATCAGGAGAGGAGGCACAAGGCAGGGAGGGGTTTTATTTTATTTTAATCATTTTAATCATT
>JANHFP010003570.1:50465-61195 GCA_032468135.1 Calamaria suluensis
TCGCTGTCAAACGCTGGCCAGTTGCTATGCCGTCTCGTTCCGCACGACCGGTATGTTGGAAGGGGTCCAACAATCACCCTTGATCCAAGGAGGACCACTTCACTGGTTCCCTCAAGACAGTCGTTGCTGTGTGGTTGGTGTGTGACCCAAACAGTAGAATTTCATCAGTAGAATTTCGTTAAAAACTTCAGTGCTTGTGCAACATGCTCTCTCTCCTCCTCTCCCCAACACACACACACACACAACACCTCGTTTTTAATGCTTTTAAATCAAAGCTGACTCTTGGTGACTACCAGTATAAAGACCCTGACGTTTTCTTGGTGAGATTTTGGGGAGCAGGAGGAAGAAGGTAAGATTTTTGCCTTTGGCTTCCTCCTACGGCTGAGAGTGACCCAAAGCTGAGAGTGGAAATTACAGAGGTAGCTTTCATTCCTAAGGTAGGACAAGGACTCACCATCTTCTGGTTCCTTTACTGGTCTCTTTGACCATTACTACACCAAACTGGTTTTCATAGAATGGTCAGCGAACACTTGAGTCCTTCAGCCTCTTTATATTCTGAAGAGCACACTGAGAAGTAGACAGCAGCTGACAGTGCAGAGATTTTCAGCGTGTGACTGTCTTTTATATGGTCGTATTACAACAGGAAAATGCAGCATCCAGGCAGGAGAGAAGCAGCAGCCAGAAAGTACTTTGCTTTAGTTTGTGATGTGCTGTAGAATGTGCATGTATAAATGTACAAAAATAGAACACATACATAGGCTCCTCTTTTTGCTGTCTTTTATTTAATAATGAAATAAAACTACATAACCATTAAACACAATGAGGCATGTACCCAACGAAGAAGGCACATTTTATCATCAAATAAACTTCACCCCCTTGTTCATGTCTGCTAGCAACTGGGGCTACATGTATGGAACCTTCTTTAAAACACAACAATCATTGAGTCCCCCCCCCCCCCCAACTTCCAGAGATGTACCATCAGTAAGTGTAGTTCCAGCTTTCAAAAAGAGAGCTTTAAATGCACAGTCCCAATAATAATTAGGACAGATTTGAATATGGTTTCAAATCTGCACCATCCCAATAATAAAAATTAGGCAGATTTGAATATGGTTTCAGATTGTTTGTGACACTTCCTTCTTTTTCCTCTTCTCTGTCCCATCTTCTGCCCCACTTTTCCTTCCATGCAAAAACAGCAAGTTTGAGAATTCAAACAACATCCTGAGGACTGAAACTGCTTGCCCCACTACCAACACAGGGTCTTTGTACTTAACAATCACCAGAAGAACTATTGAAACGTCTTAAACAGAATGCACAGACTTCAATGGGAGTATGAGTTTGTCCTTATGGGTTCCTGGATCGGCTGATTGATCTGAACTAAATCGGAAACATCTGGTATTAATCCGTTCATCTAGGAACAATGCTAAGGGCAATACTTCATTTCCTCCTTGGAATCCCTACCTTAGCCCAAGAACCCAGAATAATAAGATTGTGGTATCATCAAAGGTTTCCTACTTACTTCACTGGTGTTTAGTTTTGGGACCTTGTAACATCTTCTTGGGTTAACACCTATGGAACAACATATCTGAACTGTCTATTCCCCCATTCCTTTCCCAACTTTGTACCAATTATTTCAATCTGTTCTCCTTAAACTGAAGTTGTACTGATGACATAAGCGCCAAGCTTATTCAGTAACCACATTATTTTAGTAGACCTTATGTTCCATCATTGTCTGGAATTTGGTGGCAAATCTATCTTTAGCCATCTCTCATAACTCACAGGTAGAATCACATCAGTAAGCAGAATTCACTTTAAAGTAAATCAGGGACACAAAGTTTGAAAACATTTATAGCCCCTGGGATTTATGCTCTTTTGTAAGAGAGAAATACAGCTTATGCTCCAACTGAAAACATTATATAGCTGACTCATTAATACAATATTCAAATAACAAGTAATTTGGAGATGGGCTTACTTATCTCCCTAGTTAATGGTTACTTGGACTGTAATTATATAGCTATTTAACAGCTACATTTCTGTAGATTCTGGTCCTGCTATGATGGCTCACATGGTTATCAGCTGATTTGACAAGTAGCAATCTCACGTTCAAGACCCAAGTGCTGCCATTCTTCACTCCAGCTCCTGCTGGGTATATGAAAGGAGCTCTCATCTATGGTCTTCCAGGTGACAGTGATGTCACTGACCAATCCATGCAACGTGGAAGTACCTCGGTGCCACTGACATGAGTGCAAACTTACTTGCTTACATTAATTGAATTGCATTTCTTTGTTCCGACATAACTAACGAAATGCAAACACAAAAGCAAAATGAGGAAAGGACTGTGGGGACAATTTAAAAAAGACTTCTTACAAAGATTTAGAGAAGCTAATCCTTAGCCAGTGAAATCCTAAGGCATTAAGGCATTAAAAAGTCAATGCCAAAACTGTACCCAGTAAGCAATTGGCAGCTAGTGCAGATCTTTTAATGCAGCTATCATATGTTTCTGAGTTTTCTACTAGTTAACAGCTCAACTATCACATTTTGTACAAGTTTCACCTTCGAGATATTTTGTGAAGATGTTTTTCAAGGATTAGAGCAATGAAGAGCTTATAGCTACAGTTAGCACAGGATGTTAAGCTTTACCAAATCTGGCTCAGGAAGCAATTGAATTCATGCACCAAACATAATTTTGAGGAGGCCCTCTTTACTTTAGCCCTCAACTGTGAATCTAATAACAACTGCGGAATACTCCCGACCTATAAACTGAATGTAACCCCATCCAAAGCAGGTTGTATATTGGTACCTGGATCCAGTTTCTTATTTAGCAGTATCCTATTTTATTCTGAGCTTCTCTTTTAATTTCAGCTTTCACTTTCTTATCTACTCATGATTGATTTTCAAGTGTACTGATTGTTTCACTAGAACTGAATTTCAAGGAATGCTAAAATCTTTACATATGGTATTCCTTAGCAATATCTTCTGGACATGGCCCAACAGGGAGGACTAGAACTGTTGTGTATTTAGGGGTTAATGTAGCGAGCATGGAGGATGCTGAAGCAGAGGCATTCCTATTGGCTGTTTCATTTAGGCGGGAGATTGCAGCCCGGCCATTGCTTGAGCCATCTGACAGCTGGGGTATAAATGAACTGTCAGATGGTGAAGCTTGTTGTTTTACTGGAGTTGCCTCGTTATTGTTAGCTTATTAATAAATGGTTGTATTGTTTAACCATCCATCTTCCCTCGGTGATTACTACCTATGCTTAGTATATAATAAATATAATATCCTTATTGTTTTAATATCTGTATACGAATAACCTAGAATAAACTAGAACCATTGTAATATGTGCCTCCAGTGGTCAATACTGTCCAGAAGGATACATATGTTCATTACCAACAAGAAATCCAGGAAAATAGTAAGGTCTTATCCCCTCATCCAGTATTCAGAGTAACATATCCTGCAAGGCAATTTAAACAGTATCTGAATAATATCTCAGCTGAAAGCCTTATTGAAATTGATCCCAAACACTCCAGTTATTCAGGCATGCCTGAAACTGCCAAATTACCCCTTTCTTTTTCTTCGGAAATGGAATATTTAAAATTGGCCTATAATTGTACACCCAGAAATGGAATATTTGAGAGTGGCATATAATTCAGGATAAGGGAAGATTTATTCATTAAAGTTCTGAATAGTTTTGGAGTGGGTAGCCACAACAAATTTAAAAACATACAAATAGACCATTTTTTAAGGTACCTCCTTCCAGGCGGCATTGATCACCTACCTTAGCCATGAGTCACTTCCATCCTGGCTGATTTGAGCAGGCTCAAGGTACCAAGCACAAAAGATGAACCCCTCATCTAAAAACACACACACTTCACATTCTTGAGATCTAAAAATTGCAAAGAATCCAAAATAGTAGAATGAGAAGTTGCAGAGATTGACCTGTCTGAACTCTAGAATTCAAGGCAAGAGAAGTTGCGAATGACTTCATCCACAAAAAGCTGTATAATTTATACATAGCATGCAACCAATTATTCTGTTTTCCTCCTTCCAACATTTTGGCAGAGAAAACACTACACAGCATGGTGGTGTCAGCCTCTTCTGTAATGGTGCAATGGAGGTAGAAAAGCTAAGTACTCCTGGCTGCACCCTTTGTTATAAACAAGGAGATAATGCAGAGCTTTAGGTAGGCTCTCTGTCTTATACAATTTGGTTTGCTCTGTGAATTTCTTCAATTGCACTTTAGTTATATCCCACCAGATCCATCATTTTAAGTTCCCTAATAAACCAGAAAGTTGATTTGACTTGACAAAAGGAAAGATACACTTAGAAATGGTATTATCAATCACCTGAGTCACATTCCATAAATTAACTAAAGCTGATTCCATTGAAGACAATAGGAACAAGATTTCCAAAGAGCATTCAAAAATATTTTTGACTCCATCCGGTATCTGGATTCAACCATTTTGTACCACACATCAGTCTAAAATTGACTAGGAAACGTATCTACAACAAAGGTGGGCATTTCCATCTTAGGTAATCAATCCCACCAATTAGAAAATGAAATCCAGCATGTGCCATGTTGCATTCATAGGACCAAATACCAAACAGAACAAGTCCATAGCCATTATGGAAAAGAAACACTCATCGCTGAGCAAGCATTCTGCGTAGACACTACAGTCATCATGATGGCGGCCAGTCTAATACCACACTCAAGATCATCCAAACGTCTTCAGGAACAGAAGGAGTGAAGTGGGCAGTTCAGTAATAGCATGCTACACTGTTCTGGCCATCCGACCTTAGCAGCATGTGCTCAAAATTGGCAGGCTGCTGTAGGAAGCATTCGTGCAGCAAGATGAAATTTCATGGCCACTCCACTTCCCCACCCTCTGGTTCTATCCTGCTGTAGCACAGTACAGCCTGGCAGAAAAATCTGGAAGAGATTAACACACTGGTGTTCTGTCAGCAGGTCTCGGTGACACATGCCAGGTCAGCATTTTCATCCACGATGAAATCTTGAATAATAAATGCTTTACCAGCAATTGGTTTAGCATTAAAAAAGCAGGACCTTCTGGATGGAGGAGGCACCGTTGCGGTCACCTTGATTTTTTTGCATGGGTGTGCACCTCTTCCTCAACACTGCTGCCACCCACCCTATTTCTGCCCCTTCAATGATTGCTCCAGTGTTTATTCCCACACCATCTCTCAGGACCTTCTTTACCCCATTTTCTGGAAGAATCTCTTCATAGCTAACCATGACAGAGGGGAAGTGCTGATTTTGAGCCCATGCTGCCCTCCCTGGGGAGCCACGAGTTCACAAAATTATCAGAGTAGGGTACCCTCAGCACAAAGACTTTTGTAATGGCTAACAAGAAAGAAGCCTGCTTGACAGTAACCCTGTTGCTGGGATCCCCCTTGGAGGTTGTGTTCTTGTCTGAGGGCAGAGTTGCTTTAAGTAACATGACCATACGTCCTTTATTATAAAGGACAGTCCTTTGTTCAGAGAAAGCTGCCCGTTAGATGCACTTAATTTAATTCCTCGTTTTCTTGGTTTTGCTCTTGAGCTTTCCTTTGCAATGCCAAATTATAAGCATAAACAAAAGTATCCTTCTGGACTTGTTTCAAATTTGAATGTGTTTTCAGAAGCATCCTTTATTTTTTCCAGGGGGAAAAAAGATCCCAACATCAAGGAAAGAGGTACACTCTTGAGCCAAAGATCTTAGTTAGGGACCCACAACTCAAGGCCTAATCCTTCCAGGAAGCTAATTTTCAGAGTGCCAGCAAGCAGAGAGCCAGATGGTCCAAGCACAGGTTCATGCCCCCCTGGATATCTACCTGGGCCAAGCAATGGTTTTCTTTGCAACCTCTCCTTCCAAGGAAAAGATGCTAACCTGCAACAAATGAAGAGCAAGCCAACTGCATGTGAAGTGTCTAAGCTGTGTTGTCCTTTCTCCTTATGCAACCATGCTAATGCTTTTCCCTCCTTCTCTCGCTAAGGTTGATTATCCCTGGACTTCAAATACAACCATGGGAAGGGAGGTGCCTGTGTGTGAGAAAGAGAGAGAGAGAGAGAGCGAGGGTGTGTGTGAAAAGTGGAATAGGTTGCCACTTCCTGCCTTTCCACTCTTCTGAAGTCCATTTCAGTGGCTCTGTGCTGGTTACCTAGGAAACCACCGTAGAATGGAAGTGGGACTGGATTGCTTCTCCTTCGCAGCGATTGTTAGAGATGTCAGCAGTTTGGGATGGTGGGCCTTTTCATACGATTGTGTGGAAGTGTGTGTGTGTGTGTGCATTTACGGATTTGGCAAATCAAAGGCTCACCACCCCCTCTTTGCAGGATGAAATAAAGGCCCGCGTAAAGCAGCGCGGCCCTAAAAAGAAAAAGCGAGATGATAAAAGAGGAGGAACTGGCTTGTTATGTCATGCCAATGCCATTCTCCGTGCTGGTGCAGCAATGTTGGCAGGATTGTGTTTTATCAAGCATGGTTTAAATGATTTGAACAACTGGAATATCCTCTTCTCTCTTGGGAAGATTTCTTCAATTATCCGGCCCTGGGAAAGCCATTTAAAAGGAAGATTGCCCTTCAATGCGTTTTGCTCACAAATAACATTATTTGTGTTCTGAAAAATTAATGAGCACGCATTGTTTGTTTAAGGGAGGAAATGAACCCCATCACTTCATTTTTGCTGCAGTATTAGTTATTAGGTTTGTGATCACTGTACTTAATTGATCTCCCTTCCATTTTCCTCCCCTCCCTTCCTCCTTCCCCCCTTTTCTTTTTACAGTTTCAGTAAAAAATACCATAAAGAAACAGGAGTTGCAGAGGGTCAAATCTGTACATTGAGTTTGATATTTATATTGAATGAGGGTTTTTTTTCCACTGACAATAAAAGTAAATGTTATTGGAAAGCTTCAGAAGGTAAAGAAATTTAAGTATTTTATCTTTCCTCAGGTAAATTTACAGCAGTAAAAAAGAAAGCAAAAGAAAGCAAAATGACAACTTAATACTAGCAAATACAAGTTTGTCCTATAACACCATTTAGAAGCACAGTCTAAACAGCCAAATATCTTAGCTAATAAGCGAAGAAATAAAGGAAATAGTTACCTAACACTGATATGGCATTTCTAAGGTTCAGGTGAGTAGGTGAAGCTTTCATGTGGAAAATTTATTCAGGCCATTTCTAATTCAGATTGTGAGGTTGGCAAAAAGACAAAAGAACTTAGCAAAAAAATTGATATACCGTTTAAAAAGGTTTCTCTAGCTTAACTTTTTCTGACAGTATTTTTTCAAAGCCTTGTAATGCCCAAATAATGTATTTTTTATCAATTCTTAACGTACCGAAGAAAAAGGTATTTTCTGAAGACTTTTTTTTTCATTAAAAATAATGTAGTCGAAAAAAGTGTTTATTTTAGGCATTGTTGTTATTTTTTGTTAATTACTATTTAAGCTTTAGTTGTTGTCAGCTCTTTGAGATAGGTCAGGTCAAAAAACAGACCCAGTGGGGATTCTGGAATGTTCTTTATTGTTATGAATTACAAGAGATTCTTGAAAGTCTTTGAGAATTTCTCTCTGCCCCCCATTTTATACCAAATAAAATCAAGGCAGGGTAATTTTGAGGGCTTTTATTCTCACATTTCCCTCTTTCTCAGGATTAAATAATCTTTTTTGAAATTGCCGACTTCAATCATTCTTTCTCCATTCCCAAGCCCAAATCTACATTCTTTCAATTGTATGGTATTCAATGTTAAGGAGATATAAAGTTGCTTCAGTTGGATTTTTATTTCATTAAGTTTTATGCTGCTGAAGATTCCAATTTCTGAAAACTTGAATGTATTTTGAAGGAGCACTTACAGTGTAAAGAATGATTGTAAACCATGAATCTATAAATAAGCATCATTCAGTGCATTGGAACAGAAAATGTTGAATAAGTGCAAGCCAGTTTTGATAAACATTTTTACAAATTTATAATCCACTCTTTATATTCACACCTTTTTTAATTGGTATGTTTTATACTACAACACTACACCCTGATATTAATTGGGGAGAAAGAAAGGCTAAAACAAACAAGTGTGTTAAGCATATGTACTTAGGAATTAATTGTGTGTTTGCCAAAAGCTGCCCAGAAAAGATTGGTTTTAAAGTTCAAAGATTTGTTGAAATGACTGCTGCTGATGTGTAAGTGGAGAGGAATGGTATTGCACAGAGTAGATTCTTGTTGTGCTTCATTGTGTAGTAGTTCTTAGAATAAGTAAAAGGTTTCCCACGCACATATATGCTAGTCGTTTCCAACTCTAGGGGGTGGTGCTCATCTCCATATCAAAGCCGAAGAGCCACCGGTGTCCAAAGATGTCTCCATGGTCATGTGGCTGGCATGACTAAATGCCAAAGGCACACGGAACGCTGTTACCTTCCCACCAAAGGTGGTCCCTATTTTTTCTACTTGCATTTTTCATGCTTTCGAAACTGCTAGGTTGGCAGAAGCTGGGACAAGTAATGAGAGCTCACCCCATTATACGGCACTAAGGATTCGAACCGCTGAATTGCTGACCTTCCGGTCGACAAGCTCATCTGCCTTACCCACTGAGCCACCGTGTCCCTGATTCAAACATTTACAGTACAGCAAAATCTTAATTTCCATACACACAATGAAACTGTTGTGCATATCTGTGTGCATGTATGTGTGTGGAGGGGTGGTGGTGTGATGCGTTATCAGTGCATATGAAATTTCTAGTGATAATTATCCATAACATAAAATAGACATGTTATAAAAATATTTCCCATCTGCCAACATTACATAGTATCTCCTGTAGGCATTGACTACTCACATACACAGGAAAACCTGAGAACCCATTCCATTACCTTTTTTCCCAAACGAACAATGAAGGGGTTATAATAAATACAGATATAGAGAAAGAGAAGGGGGAAAAATTGCTGTACTGGGAAAGAAGAGGTATGAAAAAAGGAGATTGGGAACTGTTTTGAAATATGGAAAGAGACGAAGTAATAGAGTAGACAATGAAACCAAAGGGGAAGGGCTTCTTTACACATTACAAAAATTATTAACATTTTATAGTCAAGAAGCAGATAAAAATCAGGATTACCCCCCCCCCCCAGGCACTCATTTCCTGAGTAGAAAGATCTATTCTTCTTTGCATCTCTTGCTGATTCTTTTATTTTTGACAGCCTCCTCTTCTAAAGTTTGCATTGAAATATCCAGAAATAAAAAGACTAGGCTAGAAGCCCAGTTGGAGTTTATGATCCTTTTAGTAACATGGGAAGAAAATAGTACTCTAATATGCAAAACCTGGGAAATTAGCTTAGGAATTAATATTGAGCAAGTAAAGTAAACCATTGCATGTATACAGAATATATCTTGGGGAAAGGAAAGCAAAATGGAAATTGATGGACTGGCAAGAAGAAAAGAGTTTGCAAGGATTATAGCTTGGGGGTGAGAAAAATATGTCTGGTGAACTGTGATGGATTAGTCAGCTTTGACTGGTGAAGGCTTGTTTGGTCCACAGTAGGCCCAAAGGAAACTACTGAAGTGTTGCAGAATGGCCTGAAGATCATACAGTTATAGGATCAGCATGTTGTGGGAATAATAGCCAGAAGAGGAAAGATAATCTTATCACATTCCTAGGGAAGATCAAGGAAGACAACAATATGTTACAAGCTTGAGAGATTACCATCCAAGCATAATTAATGTCCAAAAGAGGAGGGTACAATACTTAATTCCAAAAGAGGAGGGCACAATAGAAACATGAATACATATAATATTTTTAGATTCTATTAAAAGCAGGGATTTCATTTTCAGGCAGACAAATGGTTAACCTAGGTGGGCTTGATCAAATAAGCAATAAATCAATTCCTGCTTCTTGCAGCGTTTTTATGAGGCTGTTAAAGGGGCCCTAAGCAGTTTGTTTATCCTGTCTGAAAGCTTCTCTATTAGCCTTGCATGGCTGAAAATGAAATTACAAAACCCTCCTATTAGCAATTTGTGTGATGGATAAAAAAAATCATAAGAAAGTGTGCATGCAGAATTGTCTGATGATTTCCTGAGCTTCATGACATCTGGGAAATAGCTGACATAAAATCTAGTATTAACATAGAATTTTATTGATAAGTAGATCTCTTAAGGTATGAAAGACTCAAATAAATGTAATAGTATATGAGTCTTTTTATTTTCATATTAGAACTAGCCTACAGAAATTTCAGTTCTTTCTCCAACATTAATCTTGGTGCAATTCTGCCCTATCTCCCATACCTCAAGCTACAATGACTATAAGATCCATGAGTCTATTACAGCTGAACTCATTATGGAACATTCACACAAGTGAAATAAACTTTTATTTCTATATTGCTACATTTATCTTCTTCATATAAATTTTCTGATAGAAAAGTGTAGATCCATTTAGAATGAACTATAATGGTTAATTGCAATGAATAAGGACAAACATTCAATTTCACAGCTACTAAGATTGTTGGCAGTGCAGATGCCAAGATAGCCAGGGAAGCCTAGGAAATGGGTCCCATGTCAGTCAATAGGAATATTGATTTACCATCAGCTTATCAGATATTTATAGGGACATAGTGGCTCAGCAGATTAGGCAGCTGAGCTTGTCGATAGGAAGGTCTGCAGTTCAGCGGTTTGAATCCCTCGTGCCGTGTAATGGGGTGAGCTCCCGTTACTTGTCCCAGCTTCTGCCAACCTAGCAGTTTTGAAAGCATGTAAAAAT
>JANHFP010003570.1:92335-102651 GCA_032468135.1 Calamaria suluensis
TCACTCTCGCCCTGGGGGGCACCCGGCAGCCACCCCTCCGGCAGGTGAGCTCTGAGAGCCCACCTGTGCCCCCCTCGAGGGGGGGCCTCCAAAGGCCGAGCGGGAGAGCGAGGTTCGCTCTCCCTGTCGCGGCAGAGGCGGAAGCGGAAGTCTTGTTGGGTAGTCTTGAACCACCATTAAACTCTTCAGTGGCCCCAAATTGCCTGGTTCCATCTTTACATGTTAGGCATTTTTTTCTTCAAAATCTCCAACGCTATTATCAACTTTTCCAACTTCTCTTCCTCATGAGTGTGTGTGTAACCCCTATCGCTTCTTCTCTCAGCTACAGTTTTTCTGAAACTCAAATGATCAGCCATACGTGTTCATGGCTAGGAGATCACATGACAAGATGGTGTTCCCAGTCTTCCTTTTGTCTCTATTATTCTGCCTCAGTGCTGTTTTCATCACAGAAACCTGGCTTGCAGGACCCAAAAGAGTAGATACTGTACTCAATCCCCATGAAAACAGGCTTCCATCTACTTCATCTCTTCCCTTTTGGATGAAGAGTCTTCTGACGGAGCCAGGACTAACTCCAATATTCCCAAAACACTTTAGTGCACAAACATTCCTCAGGTAATATACAAATTCTGGACCCTTAGCAGATAATTAAATGTGGAAAAGGTTGCTTCAAAGTAAAGTTCTAGTTTATGTGATGGGATGGGAAGTAGCACTCTGTAGTTACTTTGACCTTGAAAAGAATGTAATATTTCCTTTCTACAAGTGCTTCTGAGTCAACTGTACAAAGCCTAATTAGTGTAGCTTCAGAGAATCACCTCCCTACCCCCAGCTCTCCATTATTAGCTCTTCAGGGCAGGGAACATGTTTTATGTTTGTAAGCTATAAGCTGCACCTAGAAGCATAGGACGTGTCCACTGGTAGAAGCATATATTTTGGACCTACCATGTAGGGGCAGCCCAACACTGCTTGAAATATTGCTCAATTGGATTCAACCTGAATAAATTGTTTCAGATAAATTCAGTTAATTGGTGTGGACTTAAGTGTGAAAACAGCCCTATCTTCTGATGCCATGTAGCAATAACTTGCTCAAGGATTGCTATTATATAATTACCTTCAGTCGATGAATAGAGAAGAGTAGAAAGTGAAAACCAATTATGCTTGACTATACTAATTAACTGTTATCTAAATGTTCACACTTCTTGTTTCCTAAACATTCTAGCACACCACAAATACAAAACATAATGAAGTACAGTTCGGCACTGGGAAGTTCCCATTTTTGGGCATGGGTTTATGACTAGCCATGTAATCCCCTAGAGAACATTTATTGGGAACAGGGAAAATACAATTAATTAGCTAGTTAGCCAGTGATATTCGATAGCTCACAGAATTTAGCTCATAGAAATTATGTATACAGCTAACATGATACGCTGCTTTTGCACTAGATCAGGGCCTGGGAACCTTTTGCTTATGCGTTTGGAAAGAATCTCGGCCACCAAGGATGTAGGTGGTGTGGTGGTAACATAAATGCAAGAGAAGTGTGGTATTTTTCAGCTCTCCTCCTCCTCTCCACTCCCAATTTCAGTGTGACAAATACATTAATCCTCTGTTTAATTAAACTATTTCCTTCTGTTTCTTGATATAGGAATTGTTCTGTATTGTGAGGTGTTAGATATGGAGTGACAGATCCCTGAACCAATCAGATCAAACCTGGCACTGACCAACCAGGGCCACGCTTTCGATTCCGGGAAGTTTAAAGCAATGGCATTGGTTGAAGTCACGGACAGCTCCTGTATAAAAAAGCTGTGGCAACATTTAGAATGTTCCATTCTAAAGTAACCAAACTGTTACCTAGTGCGTTTAATCTATTATACCCAACTCTTCACGAAGCGTTCAATCTTAGGTGATTTTAGCAATAAAAGTGGGGGTGCTTAAGGCTGGAAGGTTGCCTGCAAGTTGCAGGTTACCTTCCCTAACATAATACTATCCCTCTGCATTAATCCAACTAATCATTTTTTTAGAACTGTTTTGTTAGTTGCATCACCATACTCAGGGGTGGAAAAGTTTAGAAATCAATTATGCCTTGCAACAAATTACTTTCATTTATCAGTGATTCCATTCATTGGCTCAAAATATACACACACCCCACACACACACAAACACAGCAGAAACATCTATTTCTATTTTCCCTATCCTATGTTCTGAAAACCTGTCAGATCATTAAGACAAACCAAGAAAGACGACTCACACTACTGAAGCAGGTTGAGGTAATTCTTTACTCAGTGCTCTTATAAGGTTCTAAATAACTCTGAAGTCAGCATCATCAATCCCATGATTAATCCACCTTATATACATTAAACCCGTCCAACTTGTGAAGTAAACCTAAATAACATAACTGATCAAGAAACCTGCTATAACTAACATCCTGCATCAAACCACCACTCCCTGCGTAATACCCACCTGTTATCACAGGCAGATGCAATTAGAGGCAATGCAGAACAAGGAAGTCAACATGCTAGCATGCCTCAGAACACAATCTCTTAAAAGGAGAACAATATCTTAAAGGAGAACATTCTCTTAAAGGAGAAACAGCTGTCAAGCTGGGTCTCAACAAAACCTTTATTACAACTGACCACTCACCTGGTTTGCTTGGCATTAGAGCCAGCAGCAAATTGATCCCTTGAGGTTATCTTTTGTGGTGACACCCCAAAGTAGACGTTCCCAAACTTGGCAGTTTTAAGACTTGTGGACTTCAATTCCCAGGAGTTGAAGTCCACAAGTCTTAAAGCTGCCAAGTTTGGGAACCTCTGCTCCAAAGCACAAGCTCCCTCCATTCACTCCATGGAGTGAACTGGAATACCCCTGGGCATAATCACTTGAGCAGCCATCTTTGGGAGTGACTTAGATTAACTCATGAAAGCAACCCACTCTTTTTGCTTTTGGACAGGGGGGAGTGGGGGTGGGAGAGAGTCATCCCTGTGGCTGGCGAGCGGCCAACCCAGAGAACCAAAGTCTTTGCCACTTTTCTTTCTCCATTTTGAAGGTGGGGAACAAGTGACAAAGTCTCAGTTCTTGGATTGATCACATTTGATCTCTGGCACTGAGCAATCATAAATTCTGCATAAAGCCCACCTAGAAGGGGAAGAAGTAGGGGCCACAGGGGGAAGTGACGATGGAAAGGCAATAGATAGGGGAAGGGTGGAGGTCAGAGGTCCCCCTCAGATGGGGGGGGTGCATCGCCCAGGAGGCTGAGATCACAAGACAAAAAATAAGGATAGAAATGTTTGCTTGGTAAAAGGTGTAGGTGATAATATGAGAAGTTGATTCTACTTTAAATTTTGTTTATATTTAAAACTGTCGGAGCAGAGAAGTCCCAGCAGAAGCTCAATGGAACATTTAAGATGAGTATTTTATTAAATGACATGAAAGCTTGAGTACACTTTATGTAAAACTACTAAAATTTTGTAACAAAGAAATTATACGGATATTAGAATGTTATTTGATATAGTTTTACACTAAAGATATTGACATTTACAGCCTCGAATAGCAGGCTGCTGTACTAAAATGGTTTTTTAATCCCATATACCCTTTCCTTTTTTGTATGAAAAACACCAATAAAATATTTGAGGCAATGAATTCTGCAGTTTAGCAAGCCAGCTAATCCAAGGACCTTCTTTGTACGAATGTACCTCATGTTGTCTGAGATTTGGCCTCACCCTCTTTTGAAACACCCCACTGACTGGCCTGGCACTAGTTGGATTATTTATTTGTATCCTGACTGTCCTGTTTCCAGGCCCCTGGCTTCAATGCAAACAGGCAGTTAAACTCTAGCAAGCAGGCTTTCATACAGATCAAGTTTATTTTCAGGCATCCTCAAATCAAATATTTAAAGTCAAGGTGAGATTCCTCTGAATATTTACAATCTGTCCCGCTTCCTAGTGTAAAAGGACAGTAGATCTGTCCCCCTGTTCAGAAATCATGTTTTGTTTTCCCTTCATGGCAGTTGGTAGTGGCAGTTGGTAGTGGCAGAGGCCTTGAGTTATGGTCAGGCAGAGAGCCTCAGTGGCCAATCAGACACACAGATGTGGTCACATGTCCTGGACTGCATTTCCCACAATGCAATCTCTTTTTTTTAAAAAAATTATTGAATATTCACATTTAAAAAACATTTGCAAATAATAAACAGTTAAAACAATACAATACATCAAAACCTACACACAAAACAGATAAAGGAGAAAAAAAAGCATACACAGAAATAAAACCTATTAAAAAAGCTATATAACTATTTATCTCTATTGTATTTGCAACTTTACAATCAGTATTTATATCTTTAGCCTTGTAACTTTCACCTTCATTGATCTAAATCTAATTAATATTGTACTTAGTTTCTATCCAATCGTACCATTTGTGCCATACTTGATAATAAATTGATTCTTCCTTATTTTTAACCACATCTCCCACAATGCAATCTCTTAAAGAGAAACTCTTAATTCTACAGCTCTTAATTCTTAAAGTAACTAATATTCTATTTAAACAGCACAATGACCTTGTTATTTTTACAAATAATTCAAGGCGGTGAACCTAGTCAAATACACCTTTCTCCTTTTTCCCCACAACAACAACCCTGTGAGGTGGGTTGGGCTGAGAGAGGGTAACTGGCCCAAGGCCACTCACCTGGCTTTGATGGTTAAGGTGGCACTAGAACTCCCAGTTTCCCAGTTTCTAGCCTGGTGCCTTGACCACTAGATCAAATAGTGAACACTGTGACTCCATTATTTTTTGAGTGTTACAGATTTCATTGGTATTGGCTTCACACGAACACAATATACATCCATTTTATAATAGGTATAATTAAGGCAAGAAAGTTTCCTAGGCTAATAGATGTTACAGCAGTCAAGATAACAGTACAAAATAATGATAGGTATCATTTTGAATGGATTAAATTCCATAAATATTTACAATGATAGGTTTAAGTTGTACTTTTATCAGCCTTTATAGCCTGATGCAATAAAAGTCCAAATAACTGTAAATCTAAAGATATACATCAGTTTAACAAATGAATGTTGTGATTATCTTTTGTTGTATATTATTCCTCTTGAGGGATTCATTAAATTTAGCATGCCTTTCAAAGTAGAATCTATGGCTTAATTAAGCTTTGCAAATATAAAAATTGAGACCGTGCACCCTGCGTGGTGAAGGCTATTGTTGGGGGGAGGGTTAATTCTGCTTTCATAAAAATTATACTAATGAATGTAACACTCAGGCATCCATGCCTCCATATCATAAGCCTGAAATCTGGACAATGCTCTTCTCTTTGAGATCAAGCATCAGTTTTCTGTGTTCTTTAAGTGTAATAAAACAAGTTATCAGGACTCTTTGATACTAAAGCAATCTAGCTGTTTGCAAGAAAGAGACGTCATAATAACAAGCAACTTTTTATCAGAAATATTGTGAAGGATTAAGGTAAACTAATAGTATAATTGAATTGCACTAAACCTCCTTTTAAAAAATAGAATAAATAAATGAGGGCACATGTCCCAAATGTGGGTCTTCTTTTAATTGTGAGCCAGCAAGGTCTAACAAGGGAACATTGGCGTCTACAATTAAAAGAGTTATATCAACATATATAGCAGGACTTAGATCTACAGATTGTTATGTTCTGACAGGCTAGTTTTCACCAAGGTCCTCCATCTTGGTGGGAACTAGCTTTTCAATCGGATTGGCTGCCGGAGATGACATCTCCCTATAAAAGGGGAGCTGTCAAACTGCCTGCTGCCAAGTCTGTAGATAGAGAGATCTAATAAAGAGTTGTTGCATCAGATAGTGTCTCAGCTTCCTTCTTTCCTACAACATAACACAGATGAGGCTTAGAACAACAGAAAGACATAAATAGATATATTTTCAGATTATTTTGAATAGGCCATATTCATTATTTTAAATTTTGCCATATCTCTGAAGTTGCACAACTCTGCCTGCCCTATCCCTGCTGTCACCTATCATGTAGGAGGAGTAGCAGAACCTTCTTCAGTTATGATGGCTCCCCATGGGGCTGATGGAGGACACTCCTTGTGTACAAGAGAGCCCTTTACTTAAGGTGTCACACTGAGCAGGGTAACAAAAAGAGTCACTGAGGGTATAGCAAGGGCTTTGCAGAGCTTCGAAGAGGTGCTTCACCTTTGGTTGAAGGTCTGTGCAAAGCATCTCTTTGAAATTGTGTTGTGATGCAATGTCCTACCTGCCCCACCCCCCTCTCACTTCTCTAAATTGAAGGGAATGGGGTTGTGTTTATTTCATTCTGAAGCTTTATCCAACAGTTCAATAGCCAGGAGAGGCTGACAGATGAGGCCTCAAGGTGACACCTTGTCAAGGAGAAGAGCCTTGTTGAGGAGAATTGCATTGCCTCTTCACCTCCGTGTGGAGAATTGTATCATTGCCTCCATGGTACAAAAGGGCCTTACTGAGGTTAAGCCAAGCCCCCTTGCATAAGCCTACTAAATACCTAACCCCTGAGGTGCTGCTCTGCTGGCTAGGTATCCAGAAAACCATAATGAGGAAAGCCTCAAAATTCAATGTTTCACACCTTTTAAAAAAAAATCAGAAGGGGTGTATTTTTGCCATTCTCTGTCTCGTCTTCTCCCATCTTTCATCTAGAGACTTTTTAGGGGGGGAAATGTGGATTCCAGGTGTTCCAGGTTTGCTTTGTGGCATACTCAAATACTTTTCAAAATTAAAAGGAATGTAATAGAGAGCTACTGTCACTAGGGAGTGGGGAAGGGAAAAAGGGAGAGGAAAAGAGGGAGAAGAAATATACCACAAGTAGTAAAGAGGAAGGGATGGGAGGTTAACCTTATAACCTGTGGTTGCCTCAGCTCCACAATTCTCGAGCTATGCTTTTTCTCCAAGAACAAGAGTGTCCAGCCTTGGCAACTCTTAAAGCTTGCGGACTTCAGCTCCCAGAATTCTGGCTGGGGAATTCTAGGAACTGAAGTCCACAAGTCTTAAAGTTGACAAGGCAGAATTCTGGCTGGGGAATTCTGGGAGTTGAAGTCCACAAACCTTAAAGTTGCCAAGGTTGGACATCTCACAGCTCCAACCCCCTTGCAAAGGTTGATGGGTGACAGGTTCATCTATACGTCATCAAAAGAGAAGGAACCACCTGTCACCTCACCCTGCAGCTCCAAACCTTTCCAAAACTCTCAAATATAATGCAGTATTGCACAGTTCATGCTTTAATATAGGAGCTTATATTATTCCTTTTAGGGCATGTATGATGGGGATTCAGGAGTAAAACTATCCTACTTGTTTTGGTCCGCCAGCAGCCTGCAGAGCTGGTAGTGGAGTCAGACAGTGAAGAGGCTAGGGAGGAACACGTGCCAGTCCTTGGGGAAGACTCAGGCGAGGACTCTGCGTTGGAGGCAGAGATGGAGCCAGGGCCATCTGGGAGTTATTTGCAGATTCCAGAGCCTCTAGAGTTGGACATCAGAGAGGCAAAGGAACAGGAGGAGCCTGTTCCTAGTGCATGCATTTACAGAGCTGCCAGAAGGCAAAAGCAGCTAAAGCAAAAGCTACAACTCGGGAGTAAGGCCAGGAGATGATTGGCCCCTCCCAGATGGCATCTCTGGTTTGTTTCTGAACTCCGTGGGGCTTTGCCAAGTAAGGCCTTTGGCAATGTGTCAAAGAAGATAAAGGTCTATGATTATCCCAAAGGACTTCTCCTGAAGGACTTTTTTTTTTTTGCAATTAATTGGAACTCATCTGGGAATTAACGTAATTCTCAGCTCTTACAATAAAATAGTTTTTTTGCGGACTAAGTATGTGTTGTAATGACTCAGTAAGCCTAGGTCACAACACTACCTTGTTAGCATAGGGCAACTTTTTTTCCTATCTTACATGGGGAAGAGAACTCCTATAAGTAGGCCCTCTAACAATGCTGAAGCAAAGTCCAGGATTTGGTGAGAGTTACTCATCATAAGCAAGGATAGCAATAGGCCTAAAAGTTATCGGGCAATATTATCTTAGACTGAAAGGAAATCTAAAGTAAGTGTTTAGGACTGATTGTGTCTGGTAATACCTACTTGGGCCTAGGTCACAACAGTAAGAGACTTCCTAATAAGAATATTTTTTACAGTACTTTTGGCTATGCAGTCTCCAAAGGTCTGGCTGAACAGGGATTTCTGAATCTCCTCATACTGGAGATAAATAAGAACTGAAAATAGAAATAAAATGTACATCCCTCCCTTTTCATAAACCCATTGTATTATTTCATGTAACTAAGTGCTTTAATAAAGAAATGACAGATCTGCAACTGGCTGAGAAAAAGAAACCCAAATTTCTTTTTTTTTTGTCTTGCAGGCAAACAAAGGGTTCAGTAGTGTAAATAATGCTTGTTCCAACTACTTTCTGTATTCATCTTACATGCCGTGTTGAGGCAGTTGAAGCCTCCTGGGGACTCTGCTTGCCTCATGAAAGCTGAAGTGAACTCTAAATGGGTATTTTGTTTTCTAGTTAAATGTTTAACTTTTTTTAAAAAAATAAACTTGCCTTCCAAAATAATTACCAGCCTTCCCAAGCTTTATAGAAGTTGTCAACACTCAATGATTCTCCAACATTTTTTCTCCTAACCATAATGCACTTTGAATCTGCAAAGCAAATAATTAAGATTTACTTAAAAACAGCTCATTAAATTGACCTTGCAGATCCTCAGTTATAGAAAATTATATTACGCATCAGTTGAGCACTATGATACACAGCAAAAGCTCTCTGTGAAAAACAGGAAACACTCTGTTCTTACTACAGCTATTTGGGTATGTTTGATGGAAATTTCTACATCCCAAATCAGCACAAAAAATAGAAATTGTAAAAAGTCTTTCAACAGGGCACCAGGTGGGGAACTCAGCCTTATTTTTAGGACGATTCTCTCCACTGTCCTCCTTCTTTTCCTCTAAGGGAAGATTTAATTCATTAATTACTTTTTATGCATGGAAATGGTAAGATAAGGTTTGCCCTTCACCTCTCACTCTATTTAATAATATATCCTAGGGCCACACACACACACATTTATTTGCAACTGAAAGCTCCATGTGGCTTTCCATCATCACTCACCCTTCATCATTATCTCCTGGAAATAAACTAAATATAGATAATTAAAATGAAAGAAAAGTGACTGAAATAAAAGGGAAAACCAGAATAAAAACTTGGCATGTGAATCTTTTGGAATACAAATTTTTAAACCTCCATGTTCAATATTTTAATCCAAAATGACATTTTTACAGGGAAAGAACAATTATTAAAACACTGTTAATACAGCTAATAAATTGTGGGTGGACATGAGTAAATTTATCTTGTACTTGGCAGGTTTTTCACAGCACCTTATGGCATCAAATTTTCACCCAGGACAATTTCCACATTACATGCCACTGATTAAATGAATATGCATTTGCACTTTTTATTTTTTTTAATTTATTTATATCTTTATTTCTTCAAGCAAGCACAGTGGCTAACAATGTACAAACTACAGTAAGCTTCATTTTTTAAAAAAAATAAAATAAAATTGTGAGTGATTTTTTTTCTCAATTTTCCAAAAACTTTCAACCCAACAAACCAGCTAATTGGGCATCACAATCGATATAATTATTTCTGCCAACTCTTCAAATGCATTCTATAACTTTTACAGTTTGTGTTTGCCACTTTATCACAGTGCAGAGCCGTGTGCAAATTATCTTTGCGGTCAATTTCTGATTATCTGTTGCAGGTGATTTGGAAGTCTGTACTACAAAGAGTTCCAGGGATATTATAATAATACCACAAGGGCTATCATAGATTCAAACTCCATGTAAGTCACTCTACTCTTGATTGTAGGAAGTATGACTTCTGCAATAGAGTTGTGCACAAGTAGAAAATGTCTGGAACACCCTACCTGATCCTATTGTTAGTCTCGCTAATCCCCGTAACTTTTCCCTTAATCTGTCTACTGTGGACCTTTCATGCTTTTTAAGAGGTCCTTTAGGGGCCATGCATAAGCACACCAGCTTGCCTACCACCTCTGTCCTACTGTTCCCATGTATATGTAATCATTCCATGTGTTTGCGGTGATGTTTTGCCTATTTATATCCTTTTTTTCTGCCAATTTTTGTGCCAATGTATATGTCTATACTTTTATTTGTTTCTTTGTACTTGTTGATGAATGAATGAATAAACAAACAAACAAACAAACAATTTTGCTAACCTCAAGACAATTCCTCAATGTTGGTGAAGAGTCGGTAGAAAGACTAGACGCACGTGAACTTTAACGGTTTATTAGTGCAAAGAATAACGTATACAAC
>JANHFP010003574.1:59653-69695 GCA_032468135.1 Calamaria suluensis
TCCCCTTTTTCAAATTTAACCAATTATGAAATCTCTCCCATACACAATAGTAGTCCGTGTCCGATTTCCCTTTTAACTTCTTGGTCAATCTATCTGATTCTGCGGTTGAGTAAATTTTTTGAATAATTTCAGTGTTTGTGGGTAAATTTGGGAGTTTCCAATTTCTCGCTACCACCAATCTTGTTGCAGTAACCATGTGTATGGTTAGGTATTCTATGTATTTCTCCATTTTGTCTCCAGGAATCCCGAGTAGAAACATCTCAGGAGTTTTTGGAAGGTGATTTGGAAGGGGTTTCGTCTTTTTATATTCCAAATTTTGCAAGCACTTCAGTGACTACAAGCCTAGGGCAGTGTTTGCAAAATACGGAATTTCTCAAGAAGTCATTAGTGACAAAGGGCTGGTTCACTTTAGTGACATTGTGGTTAAATATATCAATACATATGGAAACATGACCATCAATACAAAGAGCTTCTTGAAAGTGCTATCCATACAGGATTTTTAAGAAGAATACGGAGGCTATTCATAATAATATTTTATATTTTAATAGTATAATATAGTAATATTGTTGTATTTCATGTTGCAATATTCATATAAATCAAGAATGGTTTCCCATAGCCCTGTAAACAATGGCTATTCCATGCTGCAATTGATAATAAGCCAGATATGTTCTGCTGTGTTCATATTACTTATCAATTATTGATAAGATCTGAAAATAAAAACAGAAGTAAACAAATGAAACGATAATTTATTTATTTATTTATTTTTTAAAAAAACACATTTTGACAGGAAACATGAGCTTCCAGAACTGATGCCTAGGTTCTCTTAAAAAAAACAAAAAAAAAACCACCACATTGGTCCAATGTCTAGGAGTCACTATTTAACATAGTCCTGTTTTGGTATTATTCAATTGAGATGGCTTTTCTATTATTGTAACCATTAGATCCTAAAAAAGATTAATATTCCTGTTACAAAGCTTCATGTAGAATAGAGTCATGAATGATAACGTCTCCCCACGGATGTTACTTAGGAAATACATTTTGTTTGCTCCTCATTAATTAGAAAACATAAAATGATTAATGAGAGCAATTAATTTGCTTTCATTGTTTGGTATAGTGGTTGGGGCACCAGGCTAGAAACTAGGAGACCATGAGTTCTAATCCCACCTTAGGTATTAAAGCCAGATGGATGACCTTGGGCTAATCATTCTCTCTCAATGTTGCAAAGAAGCAATAGCAATTCCAATATTTTGTCAAAAAGACACCTGTGGGGACTTGTCCAGGCAACTTTCAGGACTCAACACACAAACATAATTAATTTAGCAATTAATGCAATTTAGGGATATTCTCTTGAAAGATCTTCTTTTATGAAGTTCTAAGTCTCTCCAGGAATTAAAGTCACAGATCTTTGGACTTTGATGTCTATATATATAGTATAGGTAAATTAGCTTTAGTAGTTACCTAGGTCCTGATATTCAAGGGGTTTTAGGAAGAGGCATACATAGACTATCCAAATGGGTTTACAATCCATGTTCACTTAAATTCTCAGCGCAGAAAGATACAGATGTTAACTATAGAGGTGCATATATTACAAATAAACAATTCTTCTCTCTCCAAAGGGTGTTGGTGGAAGTCCAACAGAGAACCCAGAGGTGGGGTGCTGCCAGTTTGGACCAGTTCAAGTGAACTGGTTGCTACGATTCCACCCAGTTCAGTGAAGGGGCGAATCCCACCACTGGCTGGCCCCACCCCACCCTGCCCTATATCATCTCTCCCGCCTTGGCAGGTGGCTAGAGTCATGACCACACCCAGCTACTTTCTAGCTCACTTGCCCAGACCACACAGCTCAGCTGACCTTGGCGCCTTGCCAGCTTGCCTGCCATGGCTTACCATGCTGGCCACATTACTAAGGTGACCAGACATCCCGCTTTTCGAGCGACAGACCCACTTTTTAGGCAAATGTCCCGCGTCCTGCAGCATCTTTTAAAAGTCCCTCTCTTTTTTTCTGGTGATTGCAGCTGCGGAGCAGGCAAGGAAGGAGGAGGCCAAGCCTACCCACTCTCCTCCCCATCCACTCTCCGGCACAGAGGGAGGAAGGGAAGGAGAAAGAGAGGGTTTCCGCCACCACCACCGCCCCTCCTCGTTGATGGATCCTGGCATCCGGTGAGTAAGGGAAGGAGGAAGGGAGGGATTTTGCTGCCACCCCCACCCCCCCGTCGATGGTGTCCCACTTTGGCTATGTAAAAATCTGGTCACCTTACACATGGCACAGCTGATCTCTGTGCTTCACCTGCTCTGCTCATCGTGGCTGCCCATGAAGGTAAGGTGCTAAGCCCTGGGGTGGACACAGTGAGGCTCAGCTGCCTTTCAGTCCTGGATATCTCCAACCTTCCACCTGCATGCTGCCCACTCACCCTTTGCCTTGGGTTGGGGCTGAGGGCATGTGCCAATCCCTGGTTCTGGCCTTCCACAGGGCCTCTGCCCACTGATGATGGAGGCTGATGATGGAGAAGGAAGATCTGCTCTGAGCTTGCTGCACTCAGCCGAAGGGCACACCTCGGGCGGGGGGCGGGGGGCGACACATGATGAGGCTTGGCCACCTTTCAGGCCCAGCTTTGGCTTCCACAGGACCTTCCAGGTAGGAGGTCTGAGAGAAAATGCCTCCCCTGAGGGCCGTCCGTCCACTGGCTGGGCTGACCTGGAAGTGGCATGTCTCCTTGCCGCAGACTGGATGTGGACTTTGTGAATAGGAAATCTAAAGCAAGAACTTGTTTTCATTAATGATTGAATTATGATAAATTAGAATGAGCATAGATCTTGGAATGTAATTATATTGCCATACAATCATTTTTTCATGTTAATTCACCATGTCCAATTTTCTTGTGTTAACCCCTAACCTGCATGTTGTGACCTAGCAAATTATGACTGTAATAAACGTTCCCTCTGCTCCTCCTCCTCCTCCTCCTCCTTTTTTCCATAATTACCTGAATATAAGACTGTATCTGTAGATTATTATTTGTCCAACTTTATTAATAAGATTTCAGAATCTTGCTGCTAAGAAAGATTGCTTCAATTTGCTAATGTTTTCTATTTAGTAAACGTATCTGTATTCAAATTTGTTTTAATTAACAGAAGCCTGCTGTTTCCAAAAAACAAAGGTAACAACCGAAATGAGGAATAAACAGGAATTCCAACAGAGATATTTCATGCAAAGAATACGAAGGATATGGAATATAAATTGCCTAGTGCACTGACGCAAATAGTCTAAATTAGTATCTGGGGAAAGAGAAGCAGAAGAATTAAAGCTGTGGTGACTTTGCTTGAGGATAAACTTCAGATTTATTTAAAGAATGAGCAACTTGGTACTTCCCACTACCATGTCAGTCTCTGCGGTGATTGCAAGTCAACTAAACAGCCAGGAAGCAATAAAGAGGGGTGACAGAAATATCCATATGACTCAGAAGTCTGAATAATAAATAAACTGAGAAATAGTTCTTTTATTTAGTGATGGCAAGTTCAGGTGAATCTATACTGGCTTTAATGGTGCCCCGTTAAAGGTGATGTCAAACAGTCAGATGGAGGTGGTGGCATTGCAGTTAAAGCCCTGCCTACACACTCACTCTCTCTCACACACACACGGCTATGGGCCAGAAGTAGGTTTCAGAAGATTCTGACCAGTTCTGGAGAACCGGTAGCAGAATTTATGAGTAGTTCAGAGAACTATGAAATACCACCTCTGACTGGTCCCACCCCATCTATTCTCTGACTCCGGAGTCCCAGCTGATCTGGAGAAAATGGAAATTTTGCAGTAACATTCCCCTGGAGTGGGCTGGGAATGGAGATTTTATAGTTTTCTTCCCCTGCCATGCCCACCGAGCCACACCCACAGAACTGATAGTACAAAAAATTTGAAACCCACCACTGCTCTGGGCCCATTGTTTCAACCACCATTTTTTTTCTGCTCTGTCTTCTTCAGATATTGCAGCTGCTGCCTGTGGAAGGGGGGGGGGCAGGAGGAGGACATAGCCCCTAGAAAGACTAAAGCTGAGTGAATTGTACAAATACTTGTAACCAGTATTGTATAAAAGAATTATAACACGAGAGCCAGTCCTGAGTCTAAAAGGTATTTCCCTAATAGGATCTTCTCAAGCAGAATCTCTTTCTGCTCTTCCAGGAGTTATTCTCATTGAGCCAGTTGCCATATCTTCTACCAGCAAGGAGATCTCTAAGAGGTAACTTCTCTACCTCTTGGGGTATCCACATCAGAACATTTTTTGAACTTGTTACAGCTTTTACTTACAGTATATAATTAACGATCATCACACTGGTGCATGAATAGGATAACAGCCGTATAAGAGTACTTATAATGACATTGAACTATTGAATGAACAGTTGTCTTGTATATTTCTAAAGTCCAATATATGAGAAAACAAGCCAACTCTCCCTCCTGCAAATATGAACAGTTTAATTTATTTTGGTATAAGCTTTGATATAGCATCCTTCTTTCACTCTTTTCTAAGCCCTCACCTTGAGGCCTCGACTCCCACAATCTGCTACTTAGATTTTCCTCCAAATCAGAATTTAACAGCTGTGAGAAAAACTCAGCTTTCTCACCGTTCCCCGCAGCTCCCCAGCAGTATCAACCAAAAGTCCCAATATTATTTGCCCAAAATTTCATGCCCTTTCCCTTTTTATGCAGTGGAGAATCAAATACGATGGTGTTTCTGATAATATTCAGTAAATCTGGGGGAGCAATTTCATTGTTTGTTGCTGTCATAGACTAATAAAGTTAGCCCTCTAAAATGAGATTAAAAACCCTACTTTAGAGATTATACCTTTCTATGGGGAAATGGTCGATTGTCAAGACATAAGAATTGTGTGAATTAATTATATCAGAGCTGCATAACCTAGACAGGTGTGAGGTCCACGCTTGACTTCCAATGGCACAACAGCGAATACATGCCAAAGATGGATGGGACTGGGAAAAAAAATGCTAAAGCTTATTTGATTCAATTTAGATAGACCTTGTTTAAGGTAATCAATTTCATTGAATGAGGGTATTTATTAACTAAATAATTTTCCTTTTGACATATTGAATGTTGCATTTTTGGCAACCTTTCTTTTGAGACTGTGAACCACCTAAGGATTTGGGAAGGGTGGGTGGGTTGGCTATATGTTGCCCTAGCAATCTAAACTGAGCTTAATTGGGAGATTAAGAGCTTTGAGGTTAACAAAAATGCAGAAAATTAACTCTTTCCTTTTTTGGAGTATGTTTCTGCTTTCACAATCATATCTAGTAGGAAGCTTGCTACATGATCCTATGTGCCTTTTGTTATTGTTCTTTTATCTGCGGTCCTGAAAAGAACTTCCATGATGTTCTCTGTGAGGACAAGCATTACTCTACCAGATATTGCCTGATATTTATAGTCTTCTAATAAATTATTGCAATTTTAGGAACAATTTCTATTTTGTGCTTTTTTTCTAGGCTGTGTTTCTCAACATGTCAATTGTATGGTGTGTGGATGTCACTTACTAGAATTTCCTGGAGAATTTGGGGAGTCGAAGTACACACATCCTACAGCTATGAACACTGAGAAAAGCTACCTTAGGGTATCAAGTCAAAGAGAAACTCCTATAGATTGCTTGGTACGGTGCAGTAGCTGAGATACTGGACCAGAACTTGAGAAACCCAAGTTCAGGTCTATCCTCAGCCATGGAAACTTTGAAGAATTGGAGCCAGCTGCCTCCCCTCAGTTCAATTACCTTATAGAGTTGCTGTTATGTTGATATGAAAGCTGCTGTGAGCTCTTGGAAGAAAGGAAGGACAGAAATCAAATCATAAATCATTATTCCAATTTCATTGGTGTCTCATGGGAAAAAAGGCTATCCTTCTGGCCTTACATAGCTCTATTCTTAGGTGGGGTTTGTGATCTTGTTGTGAATACAGGAAGCCCTGGATGCATAATGTCCAGTGTTTATATCACAAGTCTCTCTCTTTCTCTCTCTCCCTCGGTCTCCTTCCCTCCCTCATTACACTCTATTTTTCCACCTGTGGAATTATTTTTCTCAGAATTCAGACTTTAATTTCCCAAATGACAAAAGACAAAGTAAGCCCATGGTTTTCCTGATAGCATTCATGTTCCAGCAAAGGAACTAGAGGTGGGTTTCAAATTATTTTACTACCAGTTCTGAGGGTGTGGCTTGGCTTGGTGGGTGTGGCATGGGTTGGTGGGCATGACTTGGTGGGCACGGCAGGGAAAGGATACTGTAAAATCTCCATTCTCTCCCCAATCCAGGGAAAGGGTACTGCAAAACCTCAATTTCCTCCTGATCAGAACTTGGGAGGCAGAGAATAGATAGGGGTGGGGCCAGTCAGAATTTTTACTACCGGTTCTCCAAACTACTCAAAATTTCAGCTATTGGTTCTCCAAAACTGGTCAGAACCAGCTGAAACCCACCTCTGAAAGGAACCTTAAATTAATCTGTGGGTTCTCTGCATAAAACTTGATAGATCTCTGTGAGGAGCATTGAAAAACCTTTGCTATTTAAAATAAAAGATACTTGGCTAGATTTAATAGAAAGTAGAGGTATCTATATAGCAAGCCCACCTCAGTTGCATAATGTTTGGAATGCAGCTCCTCGAATTCCCATGATTTTGGTGTTTGTCTTTATTTATGAAAAGGAAAGAGTATAATATGTTTTAAAACCCAAAATATTTAAAGGATTTATTTTGTTTAATTTTTATTCTACCTTCCTCACTGTATTAACATCAGCTACACAATCAGTGTACCCTTCTAAAAGTAACTTGCAAATGTTAAAACATCAGGAGTAGGGGTAAAAGGATTAATGAATAACTTAAATTAGCTATTAACTACTAAGCCCCCCACCCCAAAAGATGCTTGCTTCAGTTTTAGGCTGCATGTGTATTACCAAGCCATTGGTACTGCTGAGTAGTAGCACCCATTGGTACTCCCACTCTACTGAGAAGTTTAGCTGTTCCAGAGAATTTGGTGAGACTTCTTCCATGAAAAAATTGCTCAAGTGCAGCCTATATCCAGAAGGTGCCACATTCTACAAGATGTATGACTGCTGGTCGCAGAAAACAGCAAATGCTATCAATAAAACATGAAGTAAAGTTAATTACAGGCTTCATTCCGAGGCATTCTGTCACTTGTGGCCCATTATAATGAATCATTTTTCATATAGAGTCGAGATTGACAGAGATTTTATAAACTTTCCATTATCCATGTTTTCCCTGTGCAATAAGTGCCTGCTGTACGCTTGAAAGGTGATTAACTATCAATTTCAAGGTAGAACCAGAAATAAGTGTTTAAAAGACAGAGAGACAGTACTGGTGCCACTTCCAGTAAGATGACTATGTTGTGCTGGGCACACATCTTCATCATATTAATTACTCATTGAGTATACTTCTTTTCCAAAAGCCCTCCTAAGAAGTTACGGAGACTTGTAAACTTGCAAGGTGATGCCTTTCACAAAACTTGTTTTTTCTTCCAATATGTCAGTCATAAGATTAATGTTCTCGTTCAGCTTTCCCCAATCTGGTGCCCCAAGAAATGCTGGGACTATAACTCCCTAAATATCTGATGAGGAAACCAACAACAGGCTGGCAAATATATTAATACCATTCTTTGTTCATTAGGAAATTCATGTTCTGAAAGATGAGTATAGGATTGTATAGTTTCTCTGCCAGTCTCCATGACAGAGATTAATCTTAATTAATGTTAATGTTTAATTAATGTTATCAGAGCTGTTCATCTTTCCTGCTTTTTGAGTCTTTTTAACTGTTTATATATATATATTTTAAAATGGCTATTTGCTTCAGATGCCTATTAGAGAAAATAATGAGGCACAAGATCAAATAGTAAATCACATGATTGCAAGTAAGCAAAATGGATGCCCATTTTATAGACAGAGTTCAGCACTCCAATTCTGACAGAAATCTATCCCAGATATTCAAAGAAAGGTGAATGGTATCCAGAGCACTATATCAGGAAAAAAAGAGGAAACATATTCACTATGGAATATGTCATCCTGTTATGCTACAAGACAAGTCTGGAGGCCTGAGAAGTTAAGGAGAGCAACATGATGCCTAGAGAAGGGGGAATAAGTTACATGGAATAGCGATAGCACTTTGCCTTATATACCGCTTCACAGTGCTTTACAGCCCTCTCTAGATGGTTTACAGAGTCAGCGTATTGCCCCCAACAATTTGTATCCTCAGTTTACCCATTTTGGAAGGATGGAAGGCTGAGTGAACCTTGTGCCTGGTGAGATTTGAAGTGCCAAATTGCAGGCAGCAGAAGTAGCCTGCAGTACTGCACTCTAACCACTGGGCCACCGTGGCTCATTATATAATGGAGCCAGAAATATTTTATTTTGCTAAAATTTAAATTGTACAACACCAAACTCCCAGCATCACTGAGTGGCTCATAAGAAAGCAACAAACAAAAACCATGCAAATAAGTAAGTAAACAAACCAACAAATAATAAATAAACAAATAAACAAACAAACATAAAACAAGGAACAAAAGATAGGAGAAGAAACTGAGCTATAATGAACATCACCCAGAATGGGGCTCCAACCACCCTGACTAAAGGGTGATTTTAAGGCCAGGTCTTCAAGGCTATTCAAAAATCAGGATGGTGGGGCCCAGCTGGATCTTAGAGGAAATCTCATTCCAGACAGCAGGCACAGATACAGGGAAAGCACACTTCCAGGGTCCCAACAGATAGCATTGTTTAATTGAAGGAGCCTGGATCGCACAAATACTGCCAGATTGTATAAGCTGAGTAGATAGATGCAATGGGGGAGAAGTAGTCCTTCAAATAACCAGAGCCTACCCCAAGAAAGGCTTTAGAAATAGCAATCAGCAACTTGCATTATACCCAGAAGCAACCTATCAATTAGCATAGTTCAGGAAGAAGGGCTGTTGCATAGAATACTTAGGCATGTTCATCACTGTCCACACTGCTGCATTCTGGATCAGCTTCCACCCAAGGTGATCTGGCCTCCACTAGTGTGTGGTCTCTAACAATACCATGAGCTCTAAACACATAGCACTTGTAAGCCGTATTCTGAATAACAGGAAGCCAGTTTCGTATAATCTTCTTGGCTGTCCTTACCACTCTCTGTATGGACTTTCTGTCTGAGGTGCTGCTGCCACCAAACCAAGCAGTGCAGATGCAGTTTGTTCGCTCTCAAAGGACTTGGCAATGGCTGTCCTTTTTCAAAAAGGAGAAAAAAATAACACATCTTATTAAAAAAAGATGGAGGATAACAAATAGGGATCGAGCTTATTGAGGGGTTTTGCTTCACAAAAATGCATCTTGCTGCTTCAATATGGTGAATACCTCATTTGGAGCAGTGGTGGGTTGCTACTGGTTCACGCCGGTTCAGGAGAACTGGTAGCTATAATTTGTTGTCGGTCGCTGAACTGGTAGCAATGGCTGGCCGGCCATACCCTTGAATCGGTCCCCCGGTTGCTGCTCATTCGCCCCAAACACCATGTTTGTCTCCACCATGTTCTTCATGCACATGCAACCCATTGGCTTGAAAGTCCAATGGGATGCATGTACATAAAGAACATGGTTCATACACAAAGAACATGGCAATGGCAGCAGCTTTTTCTGGTGGTACTTTCTGGAGGCATGCGGCCAGTCGCCACAGCCACAAAGTGGCTCTCAAAGAGGCTTCTTTGCCAGCTGCTTTCCAACCACTGAAAACTCTGGTCACCTAGCCTTCCAGACTGAGGACCAGCCACTGTGGAAGGTAAGCAGCCCAAACAAAGAGGTGGTGGTGGGGGAAGAAGCGTGGATGGGGATGGGGCTGCTAAAGGAGGGGAAGTGGAGGTGACTGGTGAAGGGAGGGTGGGGGTAGATAGGTGGAAATTCCAATTTTTTTCCTACTTTGTCCTGTAGGCATGGCTACACATGGAGGGGCATGTGACTGAGTGGATGTAGGTGTGAGAGATGTCAAGTTGACCACACCCACTCAGTCACATGCCCCTGCCTAGCCACATCCACT
>JANHFP010003575.1:85947-101532 GCA_032468135.1 Calamaria suluensis
GGTGTAGGTTTTCCTGCCTGGGCAGGGGGTTGGACTAGATGACCTCCAAGGTCCCTTCCAACTCTTATTCTATTCTTCTTCTTCTATTCTTCATCCCAGGACAATCTAATGCAATCCTAGACCTATAACAAGTCACAATGATGGGCTTACCCAGCAATCAAATACAATACTTATATTGAATCAGGCAGGAGTCTACCTGCACCTTTCTTTTTAATACTATCTCATTTTCTGGAATTAAGGAATGGTTCAGCCCTCTTTACTTAGATAAAAATAGTAGCAAATTTCCCTCAAGTTTCTTTGATACTCTTTAGGGCAGAGGTCTTCAAACTTGGCAGCTTGGAGACTTGTGGACTTCAACTCCCAGAATTCTCCAGTCAGCTTAGCACTTCAATTCTGGGAGTTGAAATCCAGAAGTCTTCAAGCTGCCAAGTTTGAGGACCTCTGCTCTAGGGCCTAAGGTAACATCCAAATCTTTAAGAAGCTTTGAAATGCAAGTAGGTCTAGGACTAGGTCAAATGAAATACATAGGGCCTATGATATAAGCTTAGAAAGGATGCTGTAAGACTGATGCCAGGGACAGTCCTGAATGATTTTTTAAAATTAGATTAGTTATATGGTAGTTATATTGTGACACCTTATTAAAGCATTTGTTGATGTTTAATTGGAGGTAAGATTGAGCTGTGTCATTTTAAATGGGTTGGAAATAAGCTGTGAAAAAATTAACTTGAGATTTAAGGGGTGCTTTCATTGCTGATTTAGCCTCCTGTAAAATGGAGCAGGCAAACCTGCACAGAATTCATTGAGTCTATATAGAGGGAAAGCCCAAGAAGATTTGATTTTGTTTTGTTAGGCCTCCTGGCTATTTTTTACTAACATCAGAACCCTGTACAACTATAAATTAAACCCAAGACTATTTTTGGTGGTGCATTTATTCCTTTTTCTTGGTCACATTAATTAAGATCTAAAATAGATAAGTTGAAACATCTGGAAAACAAATATTCCCAAATAAGAGGGGAAAAACAGCATACAGTTCAGCCCTACTCATTCTGCTAATATTAGAGCATCACTCTGACCTGAATCAGCACCATCGGTGATCACCAACAGTGATGTAGCCCTCAGCTGAAAAAGTTATTACTACCATAGTGCAACATGTAAACCCTTTAAACCAGCAGTGTTAAATTCTTGTTGGCGATGTTGGTGTTAACTCTTAGAAACCACATAGTTTTTTCCAGAATAAACTGTCCTCAACTTGGTTCTATGGGCCTTCCAATAGTATACCCAATTACTGCTGCAATTGTGTCCATCTATCTTGGTGTTGTCCATTATTCTCTTCTCTTTGCTAGCACTTTTCCCAGCAACATAGACTTCTCCAAAGCTAGGTATTTGCACAATATGGTTGAAAGGATAATCTGAGTTTGGCCATTCATGCCTCAAGTAAGAACATTGAACTGAACTGTTTGATGATCAATTTGTTTGTTTTCTTGGCTATCCATGGTATTCTCAGGAATCTTTTTCAACACTGCTTCATTCAGGTTTCCTAAGCTTAATATCTAAGTACATTTTCCTCCTTAATATTGTCAACTTCAGAATTTGGTTCCCAACCAAAGTGCACATTTTGTTTTCATGTTTCATCCATTTCAAATTGAAGATAATCATAAAATTCATCAACCTTCTCTTCTGCATCAGTATTTGGAACATAAATTTGGATAATTGTCATGTTAAAGGGCTGCTTCTAAACTATTGCATTGTAACCAAATTACACAATGTTCTTGCTTCACCCTTAATTATGAAAACACCATTCCTTGTTTGCTTTTCATACCCTTAGTAGTAAACAGTGTGATTCTGACTAAAAATATCCAGTCAATATGTAGTTGATTCATTTTTCGCTGTGTTTGAACTTTCCTATGTTCATGTTTCTTACAATCTATGTTCCCACTATAATTCTCTGTTTGCAACTTCAGTTTTTCCTTTTCCTGCATGGCAACATTATCAACATGACTTCTCAAAGGCTTTAATCTAGGCACATCATAAACATATTAGTCCACTGAAAAATCCTTGAATTGCAACGTGAGTGTCATCTGACTTGAGGTGCCTATTGTCTGACTCTATATAATCATACGTTTTCATGTTAATAGTAGTTTAGTGTTGCCTTCTTCTGTGTAGCATGAAATTATTCCTTTACTATTATCCCTAAAGTAACCTTCCATTTCCAGCATTTTTCTATCACTGCTGCCAATTATAGATGCCTATTTCTTTATCTGGGCAGTTGGGAAACTTTCACAGTTTTACACAATTACGTACTCTTGGCATGGACTCCCAACATCTTTTTACACAACTCTCCCAGGAAGAGTCTAAACAGCAGGAAATGAAGATGGTGGTTGATATGTATCTTATATTCTTAAATTATTATTTATTACCTTCTAAAATGTCAATAAAGTGTCTTCCCATCATCTATTACCTCAGGTCCTTTTAGCCAAAGATGTCACAAGTTAAAACTATAATCTTGTATATGAAAAGCAGGGAACCTGACCTCAAGCAAACAAACACTGAGACTTACCCTCCAAATCATTTGCATGAGGCTGATTTCAGACTCGGCTTTATTTTTAAATGCTATTTTTCTTAAAACTGACTTTACAAGTTTCCGTGTTGATTGTTTACACATCTAAAACTATGCACTTGATTTTTATGATGAATACAAACCCAAGCATGTTAAATTAAGTGAAGAGTTATTATACCTACCATTAGCATCATGGGAATATTCTATGCCAGAAACTGTACACCTCCGGAAAACCATTTTATTCTCAGTGAGGGTTCCAGTCTTGTCCGAAAATATATACTGAATCTGCCCTAAATCTTCTGTGATATTCAAAGCTCGACACTGTAGCTGAAAGTCAGTCTCTTCATCAAATAAATCCTTATCTTGATGAATAAAATAAACTTGGCATATTTTAACAATTTCAATGGACACATATAAGGAAATTGGAATGAGAACCTGGAACGCATAAAAAGCAAGAGTCATTAACAGAAGAAACTACCAAGGTGGATGCATAATTGAATCAACTGGTTATGAATAGTGCAGTATCGTACTGTACCTTTTTTTGGGGGAACTTATATATTCTGACTTAAAGCCAGCATTGTAAAGTTATTAGAGTATCTGCAAAGGTTTACTGTGACAGATTAGGAAAGCATATGGAGCAGCTGCAGAGATGATATCCATAATTAGGTCTGGTGGTATTATTATCAAAAGCTTCAAAAGAAGTAAATACTTTCAGGGTAATAAGATGAGCTTGAAAGAAGCTAGGAAAAGAAGGAAAAGATCATAGGGGTGGAGGAAAGAGAGATTGCAGTCAGAATCATGCCAGCATAAAAGAGCTTGCAAAAGAAAACAACGTTAATTAATAGTCCTAACATTTTGTCGATAAGCACAACAGGTTTTCAAATGAGCACAACTTGAAACGAGGAACACAGTGTGTGTCTATGTGCAAAAGAAATTGCCTCAACAGTTGCTTTTGTGGAAATGAGCAACATGTTCTCTAATCACTAAGCAAAGTGTTATATTTTTCCCCCAGATATTTTTTAGCAGTTTTTCCACATACTTTCTGAAACCTCATAAAAGCCTTGATTCGCAACAGTATATTACTTTCCTTCTATGGTATGTCTGAAGCGGTCTGCACAGCACTCTCTTCTCCAAATTTCTCCTACAATAACCCTGCAAAATAAAGTGGGCCCAGGAATGTGTTGGAAAAGTTCAGGACCTTTCACTGGTGTCAAATTCTCAGCTCAGCAAGGACCAGGAAAACCATGGTGGCTAGTAAAGTAATCCGAAGTGGATGAAATTCCAGCTAATGCCTTTGCCAGCCATAATGAGTCTCTGAGCACCCTGCACGCCAACCACATGCCTCCTAAATATTTAATTGTTTAATAATCTAAGTGAGATCTTTAGAGATCTCTTAGTTTCTGCAAGACAACTGCTGTAGTATAATTCTCCAATATGTGCTGCCATTGCATTAGCTACAAAGAAGAGCATGTAGAAGTTGGGTTGTGTCTTTTTCTAAGGCACACCTAAATTGAAAGGTAATGTGACTTGACGAATTAATTGGTTAAACATGTAAATTATCTTGGAACCAACTGACCCCATTGCATTCAACCCTCCAGCCTCAAAACTCAGCTGATAGGGAGGCCTGGAAGAGGACAGGTCAGGCAGTCCCAGATTAACAATGTCCAATTTACAGACAACTTGTACCTATGATCAGACAGCTTCAGAAAGCTTTTTATATTAAACAAATGAGCTAAAACAATGGTTCAAAATAATGAATGTGCACACTACTTTGTGATGTTCATGAAAACACTCCATAGCTTCAGCAATTCATCGGCTCGAATGCTATCCACCATTTTAAAGTGTTGTGGTTAACACTTATGTTGAGTATGTAATTTTGTATTTTTCTCTTATTTACCCCCATGTAACCATGCCTCTGAAGCATAAATGTGATGCAAGTGCTGATGATGCATCCAAGAAAAGGAAAATAATTATGAAAATAAAGGGGAAATAATAAAGAAATCAGAGCAGTCAACAATAGCATTTGAGAAAGAAATCTTGAACCTAAAAGGTCCAAAACTGAAAAAGATTTTGAGGAAAGACTTAGCTGAAGCCTTTCATCTCATTCTAGCAGGGATGGTAAAGTTAGTAAGATCCTAATACAGAGAAGTTCACTGAAATTTACTACAGTTAATGAGGGCCCCAGCTACTCCAAGGACATTTATGACCTCCCTTGATGCCTATTTGAAGAACAGGTAAATATATATACTATATGAGACAAACAATTGACTAATTGATGCTAAATAAGAAATGTATGTACCTGTTCCAACTTACCTACAAACTCAATTTTAAAACAGACTTAGGAACAGATCCTAACCCAGAACTGCCTTTAATCAAACAATGCTAAGATACCTTTATCTCCCATGCTAGTTTCAGCTCTTAATACAAGGGCATGGCAAAGAGGATATTCATTGACAGGGAACAAAGACTATCAATTTCTTCCATAAATTGTAAGTGCTGTTTTGATAGTGTACAGGCTAAAAAGCTACAATAGCTAATTATACATTACATAATTATCCCCAACCTTTCCACAACACCTTTCGTTCTTAGGAAAAGTAAACCTAAACATCTGAAAAATAATAATGCTTTAAGAAATATTGGGAATATTTAGTTACAGTTATTAGATAAAGAAATTTGTGGGTTTTCAAGGCATCTGACAGCAGTTTACATGATAGTTGATCCATAATTGTTCAATTTTCATTGTTACCTAGGATATATATTTTTGCTGCTAACTTTAGGTTTACATTGATACATTACCACATTGGCTTTTGTTATGGCCTCTGAAATTCATTATACAATTGAAATTTAGAACATCTAGTGGAAGCATAGATATGTCATTTCACTTAAAAATCATATGGGCATTTTAAAAGATGGGGACTCCACTTTTGTTATAAGTAAGATAAAAAGACTGCTGATAGCCACCTGATTGGCTTGATAAGCATTATTGTCAAAATGTGAGCTGGTCATTTAAATTGGAAATTGTCAGAGATTGGTAAGATCCTCTTAATAGAAGAATGGATAGGTTTTTGTTTTTTTTAGGGGAGAAGGTACTCTTGGCCAATGCCCAAATTTTAGGGAATCTAGCTAAAACACATAATCTTACAGATGGAGCTTTAGTATCAACACTTATCCATTTCTATCTTGAAATCTAATTTGAATCAAATATATGTCTTTTCATTCAACAGCTAGAGAGTAATGCATATTCCGGAGTTAAGTGCAATCTTCAGTACCAACTGTTCAGAGGAATTCTTGTCCAGAATAGTCCTTTATTGTTCATTTTTTATTTAAGTGTGTTACTCAAAAAATGTAACTATTATTTCCCTATGCTACAAAATGTTATAATTATCGCTACTTATCTTGCACCATTTGGTCATTGTTGGGCATTGAAACTCTGAACAGCTGCTGATAAAGCAAGAAAAAACAGTTATAGCTTTTTAATGAAAATCAGAAAAATGTTGTAGGTGGCAATAGACAAAAGGTCTTTTGAATAAGTGAGATTTTATAGTACTTAGAAGGTACATGAAATATGAATAAAATTTTAGACACCTGTGAAATATATAGCGCAATCAGAGAATTGTGGTCATTGTCTCTAGATTCTACTGGAGAAGAAGTGACCAATGTTTCTTTACTGCTTTAAAGGTTTTTGAAGCTATTGTAGCTGCTTTATTGTGCCTATTCATAAGAAAGAGCCAAAGGAAATCCATTTCCTCAAATGCCTATCACTCTTTTGAGTGTAATCACCAAGCTTTATGTCAGATGTTTGGACCAGATATTACAGAACAGGCTAAACTGTGAAAAAAGCACCCCATTGGAATGGAAGAGATGGGACTTCAGACAGGGAGCTTGTTGGTGGATCTCATTTTTGTGTTGTACCATCCAATAAACTCAATTTTTGCAATGACATAATCCAATCTATAAAATTAAAGCTCCTTTTTATATGGTCTTCCTTGATTTTAAAACTGTATTTAATTTGATAGCTTGAACTTTATTATGAGAAAAAAACCACAAAACACTACTATCAATAGGCATCCCATGTTAACCATTGAGTAAGACCCCACAGAGTGCTCAAAAAAGGTGTGCCAATTGAAAAAGAGGTGCATTTTAGCTTGGCTTTGTCCATATTCTATATTAGTGATATGGCAGGAGCCTTAGAATGCTTGGAAGTCCGTGTTCCTAAAGTTGCCAGTGCACGATGTCTCTACTCCTTTATGCCAATGACGTTATCTCTTATGCTTTGACTGAAGAGCATTGAAGGCTATTACTCACTTCTGTGAGTTCCAAAAATTGATCATAAACTGCCAGAAGTCCAAATAAATGGCATTTCCAGCAGCTGAAACAGCACAGAAGGATTGTGGGTGGAAATAGCACAAAATCTCTCTCTCTCAATATCTTAGAACAATATTTTATGCCATGAGATCCAGGAAAAGTCATGACAAATACACCAAGCAAGCAGCATCCAAATGACTATCTGAAGTTTTTTTTAAAAGTAGAGGATAGGGTGTTTTTTTGTTTTGTTTTTTGTTTTTTTAAAATCTGTGGCCCTTAAATTTTTTGAGGCCACAACCCCAACCCAGATTTTGTATAGTACAGATTTTTTAAAAAATAAAATCCCAAAGAGGTTATAAAGCCTAAATTTCTCAGCATCCCTAAGGCATTTCTCAGACTTGAGGCAAGATTTCTTTGGTTTGGATAAAGAAGGTTCAGAGCTTCATAATGCAGTACTCACCGAAATTATTTTTTTCCAATTGGGCCTGGCACTATTGGCTCTAGCAGGTGATTATTTTTCACTGGGGGCTTCATAAGGGGAAAATGAATTAAATCCTTGGATTAGCCAAAGATTATCTTATTCCTGTTGGCTATGATCAGGCTAAAAGGATTATCTATCGCGGGCTGGAGGACATAGACCCTGAAGCTGAAATTGGCTCCTTAACACAGAAGCTTATAATGCATGTAGGTAAGAATATATGGGAACCAGTAAAACTACCCAAGCACATTAACCTCCCCCCAGTGTAAGTAATTTTTTGATTCAGGAATATTCTCAAACCTTTTAAATGGTAGATATAATAAAATTCCTGTGTCTGAGCATCTACGCTTGTAGTTCTGGAAGGGTTAAAACAATCCAGTGTGTACTTTTCTGATGAAATTTTTACAGAGCTTATTGTGGATTTTATTTAGCATTTGTTTTGATTCCCTGGGAGAAAGAAGAGTTTTATACTAAATTTACTTCATATTTTATTAATGTGTACTTTCCTAGGTGGATTGTGATACATTTGTCTTATTTTTTGTTTTGTTTTATTGTTTTGGATGGTATCTGATCTTTGCTCAAATATCAGTGAATGTTATATAAATAAAAACTAACTTAGCTGCTTTATGGAATTCCGGTTACTTGCTATCTAGTCTAAAAATAGCAAAGTCCAAATTCTTATTCTATTTTTGCAGTCCATATATTTACTTAATTCTAGCATAGTGATTTAATGAAGGTTCCTTTCAACAGAGTTCCAGGGAGTTACTTTAAATTAGCCTACTATAAACAGGCCACAATTGGGATTGGGATCTTGGTCGCAGAGCAGTTGTTAAGCAAGACATCATATGACTACTTCACTCAATGACCGTAATCCTGGGATTTCAGGTTGTGATCATTAAGCAATCTTGTGGGTCAATTAAGCAAGCAGACTTTCAGGTAAGAAGTGTGGGCTGACTCAGGACGATAGGAAATATAATGGGAAGTCTGATTAGGTTGTGATCAGGACCTGAAAATCTTCCCTGCCAAAACCCAAGCAGGATTTTCAGCCCCCTGAGCATAGAGAGACACCTTCATAAAGCATGTACTGTAACTCTCCAACTCACAAGTCAGTCCACATCTCTTATCTTACCAGGTGCCTCTCTGCTCATGAGCTGAAAATTCTGGATTTTGGCAGGGAAGATTTTGAGTTTCAGCTCCTTCTCTGATTCGTTTGGCTGGTTGAAAGAGCTGCCTGCCAAAGGATTTCATCTCTGTGCGTTTATACTGCCAGAACTAATTTGTATTTTAGGACACAGAGAGAGAGAGTGCGCCTGATCTAAGACTACTCAGCTGACTTTATGCCTAAGAAGGAACTAGAATTCACAGTTTTCTGGTTTCTAGCCTGATGCCTTAACTAATACACTCTGTATTTATATTAGGTCTTGAAAATGCTGGCAAATATATCAAATAACAAAGCCTACCAAAGCTGTCTCCCAGCCATTTTGACAAAGAGATCTAAAATAACAGATTTACTGTCGTCTTTCTCCTTTCAAACACTAGCAATGATTTTTGCTGAATTCTTCTATTGGCCTAAGTAAAAAATTCTTTAGGAGTATTATTATATTATAATATATTTATTCTATGGATCAGGGAATGTGAAATCAAATGCACGTGTTCTTTTACAGTCTTCCTTCTACAGAGATAGTCAGAGTTTGGTTGCAATTGAGCTATGAGGTCTATTACGTCTATCTGCAAAGACCTAACACTAAGGTTTTCAATAGTGAGCTTGTTCCATAGATTGGGTGGCTGGTAAAGTAAAATTGATATGGTCTAGTTTGTAGTAAACTGGTTTTTTTAGGATTTTAGAAATAAGCTTAGGATATTGTGGATAGAATTTATGAGAAATAATTTTACTTTTTCATGGAAGCAACGATACTGTGTATTTATGAATCTATTTAAATTAAAATGCTACTTACTGTTAAATTAGTTAATGTTTCTAGCACAACCACTGAGAATTATTTTTCTTTACAGTAAGCTTTGGGCTAAAATGCCATATGCCATAAATGTTTTTGTTAAGTGGAAACTGACTTGAGTTCTATGAAATATGTCGTAGTATATGAACATATCAGTACAGCTGTATCTTAAATAGCAATTCTATTACTATCTACCCAAAAATTAGCTTCACAATGTTCAGTGATACTTAATCCCAGGTAAGTGTACATTAGAATGAAACATTATTCTTCTACATTAATTATGCCTCTCTTTATTTTTTTAATCAACGACTTGTCACAAATGATTTGGCAGAAACATCTATGCTATTTCAGTATTATGCTCCATTGTTACCTGAAAAACTATAATCATTGTCAAAAATAAATAAAACGCAGCTTGAGCTGGAGGCCAATAGTTTCCATCAGAACCTGGGACATCAAAGGCAGGTTTCTTTCTGTCATCATACTGCCAGACCCAGATTCCATGCCCTGCAGGAGGGGAGGGAGAGATTAAAACACAGATTAAACAATGGAAAAGTAAACACATTTAACAGATATGTTTTCTGTCTTCTGAGATAACACTTTCATGATTTTTCCTAATTTGTGAGACTAGATTATTTTAGGAATATACATTCAAGGTCACAGGAATATAAAGGTTCAGTGACAGCCATACAATTTGCATGCAGATGGCCAAATATTTTAGCATTTATTTATCAGATAATAAAAGAATGGCTCTTTTCTAAAACTCAGACAGCTAGTTTGTGTTAACCAAGTTCAGATAACTTGGTGCCCTTCATTAACTTCCACAGATTCAGTCATGGCCAATGGATCCCAGATTTTACACACCTGATATAAGGGCTTGTCAACTAGATGGATTAATGTTGTGATCGAATACAGGTAGTCTTGCTAGTCTTCGATTAATAACCACAATTGATGGATGCTGCAAAAGTGGTAACTGTGAAAAATGGTCATAAACCAAATTTTTCAGTGCTGTTGCAACTTTGAACGGTCATTAAATGAACTGTTGTAAGTAGAGGACTACCTGTTTCCTTATTAGAGAGGGCAATGACTTTCTCTCTTAGGGAAAGACTGCAACATGATAAGATAAAGCATGCTTTGTATGTACAAGGCCCATAGAATCTTGAAGGATGCAAAAACCTACTGACTATAGCTAGTATGGTCAATACTGAGTCTGAAGAACATTATTATTGATCTTACTTAGTTGATCTCATGTTGCACAAGCATCCGTGTGAGTGTGTTTGGGGGAGAAATAATGAAATATATGTTTTAAAATCCAGTGACAAGCTAAATATACTATTGTAAGCAATAGGAGACAACCCATTATTCTTCTGCTTAATTTGTATAGCTGTTTTTCCCATATTTGAATTATTCTGGTAGTGTTTGAAAGTTCCTGGGAATAATGTGTAGGATTAGTGCATTGTATACATGTACGATGAGAGAGAGGGAGAGAGGGAGTTCTGGGAATTCTTCCAGCTCAGATTTTAATCTAAACCAGAAAAAAAATTGAATGTGTTAAAAGTAATTTGTAAAAACCTTTGATGCTTGTATCCAACTCTCCTTCAGATGTCAGAACATCACTAACACATCTTTTTAAGAGATAATTTTGTATGGCTAAATTAGGAGATTGATCCTAATTCTGCCTTCTTTCTGTTGCTTTTGCTTTGTAGTTATGCTTGAATTTATGCTTCACAAAGTAGGTTTGTTTGGTTTATAAAATATAACAAGGCTGGGAATGTAATGTCAGTATCTAATATCATCTCCGTTTCAAAGCCGAAGAGCCAGTGCTGTTCGAAGACGTCTCTGTGGTCATGTGGCTGGCAGAATGCCGTTACCGTCTCATCAAAGGTGGTCCCTATTTTTTCTACTTGCATTTTTACGAAGCCATCCTTGCTGGCCATCTAATTCAGTCCATTGGACGTAGGCCTTCAACATTTAATTAAGCCAAAAGAGGTTGTTTTTAAAATATTTATCTGTATTTTCATTCTAATCTTTCTGAGTTCAGCGTTTTATGGTCCATAAATAAAAGTTAAAGGAACTTACCAATAGCAGTAAATAAACACATTGTGAAAAGTATGAGGATGCACCAAAGAACATCACAATTCATTTGTCTTTCAAGCTTACTGCGTTTGTAACGTGGCCCACTGTTATTTAATAAGGCTTTTGTCTCATGACCTGAAAAAAACAACAACTTGATTACTTGGTACCATATATAAATGGAACTAAATATGAAGAGAGGGAAAAATATAAAAGAACAAAGATAACAGCCACAGTTTACCTGCATAGATCACGATTCCAGAGACTTCTTCTGTATTTCTAACAGTGCATCCTCGTAACAAAAGATTTTCTTTACACAATGGAACTTTTTTCCCATTTTTGTGCACACTGCCAAAAAAGAAAAAAGGAAGGAGGTAATAATTTATTTATAAATAATGTGTTATTAATTAAAAAGATAGAGGAGGAAGATATATTAAGCAACTTCTAGGGAAGCTAGAAAGACTGAATTTGACAGTTGTATATTTAGCCACACTGGTTCCCCATAATAGAAGACTTATTTCAGAGTATTATATCATGGTATTTCACAAAACATTTAGTGCAATATTTTCTCTTTCACAATTGTGATGCAAATAGATTATTTAGGTAATTTATCAATCTACAGGGTTTAACTTTTAAATGCATGAGAAAAACACACACCATGTTTAAGAGTTTTATGTATTGCAGGTAATCCTTGACTTACAACCACAATTAAGCCCAAAATTTGTTTGCCAAGTAAGACGGTTGTTAGGTGAATTCTGTCCCATTTTACAACCTTTCTTGCCACAATTATAAAGTGAATCACTGCAGCTGTTGCTAGTAATAAAGTTGTTGAGTGGTTCCATCTTCTCCATTGACGTAACCTGTCAGAAGGTTGCAAAAAGGGATCACATCATCCCAAGACATTGCAACAGTCATAAATATGAACCAGACATCCAAATTTTAATCACATGACCATGGCAATGCTGCAATGGTTAAAAATGGTTGTAAGTATGAGAAACGGTCATAAGTCACTTTTTTCAGTGACGTTGTAACTTCAAACAGTCATTAAACCAAAAGTCATAAGTCAAGGACTACCTATGTTGCATCCATGACCACACTATTTCCCAGCTCATTAGGGAATATGATTTATTTATGTTTTACTCGAAATAATATTTAAATATTATAAAGATAAAAGGAAGCGCAAAGCAATGTAAAGAGTTAACTCATAACAAATATAGGCTAATGCAAACTAAAAATTAAGACTTGCTGGGCTGCAGTTCTTCTTCCCTGCTCATTAAAACAGAGTGCCTTTTTGAGACTTCTGTATGAATCTGAAAATATAAAAAAGACCTGGCTGCTTTTGTGGCTAAGAATGGCTGTATTAGAAGGAGGTCCTTTTGATTCAAAAGGACCTCCTTCTAACACAGCCTGTGCATCACGATAAACATTTACAGAATATTGGCCAGCTATGGTAGAGTTTGGAAGCAAACAGCATAGCTAGAGAAGCAGTGACTTCATTTGACCTGATGAGGGACACTCTTTTGCTGAGGTTTTGTGAGGACATTCTCATAGTTCTTTTTGGGAAACCAGCAAAACGTGAACCACTGAAAAATATGTGCTTGTTGCTGAAATTGGTGAAGACCTTTAGAACGGACCCTCTGAGAGCCATACGAGGTCACAGAACATCCCTTAGAACAAAGCAACCTGAAAGAGGGCAATTGTTTTCTGACAATCACATGGATCAAGGAAAATGATAGAAAGCCACTCTGATGCTAGAGAAGTCAGCTTTATTTATTAAGACATCATTTCGGGAACAACAGCCAAGCTGATGATACAACACATATTGCAGCAGCTCATAATTCATTTACTTTTTAAGAATTCAATGTCCTGATGCTTTAAAAAAAACAAACCTATTTTTTTCTCCACAGTATTGCGTGTACTTATAAAGTCTTGCCTTTTTCCCAAGAAGGTGCAATCATAAAAAGATAATGGTAAGAAAAAGAAAGGAAGGATAAGGTTGTAGACCAGTTCTCTGACAAGCTAGTTCTTATACTGGTCTGCTAAAGGCTTTTTTATCTCACATAATGATTGCAAGGTTCAATAATCCTTAAAGTTCATAGGTACCAGAACAATTTATCACTCAAAACAATGTTTACAGAAGCCTAAATCATTGCCTATCATGGTAGCTTGTGAAACTGAAGAAACAGGCTGCTGGTTGTGACCTCTGTCTTAAATGCTTGACTGGCATAGGGTGGGTTTGGCCCCTATACTTTTTGTTACTTCGTTCAGAGATGGCAGATACTGTAGCATTGTGTTCACAGGATGTGCTTTTTTATTTTTAACCATGAAAGTTATATAACCAAGAGAGTGGGAAAACAAAGAGAAAATGTACGTTGTACTCACCTGAACGGTGTTCTCCTTGGTCTGCGTGGGAGTCCAAAGCAGTGGGCGATCACTAAGACCTATTGGCCAGAGACTGGGTTAAAATTTAAATATTAGCTCCTCCTCTTCCTGCTGCCTCGTGCTTCCCCAGTTCATTAACGAAAGAAACATGCCGAAAGAGCTTCTACAGCCCTATTTAAACAAGAAACCAAAAAAACCAGGGAACTCAAACAAAAACAGGCCCGGACAACCTAACAATTAACAAGGGAGGGGTTGGACTCCCACGCAGACCAAGGAGAACACCGTTCAGGTGAGTACAACGTACATTCTCCCTTGGTCTGCTTAGGGAGTCCAAAGCAGTGGGATATACCAAAGCTAACTGTGCAAAGGGAGGGAAACTGAGTCCGGGACAGGAACAGCAGGAAGAACTTGTTGTAAAACTCTGCGTCCAAAAGAAGCCTCCGCTGACGCATATAAATCAATTTTGTAATTCTTGATGAAGGGCGATGGAGAAGACCATGTAGCTGCCCTGCAAATATCCTGGATGGAGGCCTGAGTAGACCAGGCTGCTGAGGTGGCTGCACTCCTGGTGGAGTGAGCTGTGATACGAGCCGGCTTGGAACGACCTTGACGTTCATAAGCGAGGGAGATGGCCGCCTTGAGCCAACGACCAATGGTGTTAGGTGAAACCTTCTGCCCTAGCGACATAGGGAGGAAGGAGACGAAGAGCGCCTCAGACTTCCGAAAGGATGCAGTTCTGTTTACATACTTGCGCAGAGCCCTGCGAACATCTAGAAGATGCCATTTCTTTTCTCTGGGATCCTTTGGATGAGGACAGAAGTCTGGTAGAACAAGCTCCTGAGAGCGATGAAAAACGGAGTTGATTTTTGGTATGAAAGTAGGGTCCAATCTGAGAACCACCCTGTCTGGGTGGAAGATGCAGAGGTCGCTTCTGATAGATAGCGCAGAAAGTTCTGAAACTCTACGAGCTGATGTAATGGCGACAAGGAAGACCACCTTGAAGGTTAGGAATCTAAGATCAACTGAGTCCAGGGGTTCAAAAGGCAGACTTGTCAATGCCTGGAGAACTAACTGGAGGCTCCAGGACGGATAACGATGAACAGTGGGAGGACGGAGATTAGAAGCTCCTTTCAAGAAACTGCTGATCCTTCTGTGGTGAGTGAGTGAATGGACGCCCTTAGGCTGGATAATGGTGGCCAGAGCCGCGACCTGGCGACGCAGGGTGTTGGCTGCGAGACCCTTGCTGAGTCCTTCTTGAAGAAAACCAAGTACCTGCGGAATTGATGCCGTGGATGGTTTCACTTTCGCTCGTAAGCACCAGTGGCAAAAGGACTTCCAGGTCGCGTTGTATATTCTTGTGGTCGAGGGCCGTCGTGCCGCCAAGATAGTAGAGATGACTGTCTCAGGGATGTGCTCTGCTCTTAGCACCTCCCGCTCAATCTCCAAACGGCTAGCTGAAGCCATTGCGGTTCGGGATGCTCGACCGCCCCTTGGAGAAGAGCCACCTGGTCCGATGGAATCCTCCATGGACTGCCGACTGACAGATCCATCAGGTCCGCGAACCAGCTCCGTCTGGGCCAGAAGGGAGCCACCAGGATGAGCTCTGCTTCCACGTCCAGAGTCCTCCTGATTACTCTGGATATGAGCGGAATCGGAGGAAAAGCGTAGAGGAGCGTCTGAGGCCATGGGCAGCGGAGTGCGTTTGTCCCCTCCGCTGTGTGGCAGGGAAAACGGGTGAAGAATCGAGGGAGCTGCGCATTGTTGGACGTGGCAAAGAGGTCCACTTGTGGCAGACCGAACCTGGATACAATCTGTCGGAACAGGTTGGGATGAAGCATCCA
>JANHFP010003575.1:132797-142978 GCA_032468135.1 Calamaria suluensis
ACCAGGCCTACAAGATGGGTCAGTAGGGCCGGAGCACACCACCACTTGAAGACAGCGGGGGCGTGATCCCCTCACTCAATATGGCCCTCTACCCCTGCCATATCTGTGCCTCCCACCCTCCAGCAGCTTCCTTACATCCACGAGGGGGGGGGAGTGGAGGGGAGGCAGTCCTACAGGCCTCTCAGAATCTCAGGTAGGAGGCTTGTTCTTTTCAGTCACCCTCCAGCAGCTTCCTTACATCCACGAGGGGGGGAGAGAGGAGGGGAGGCAGTCCTACAGGCCTCTCAGAATCTCAGTTAGGAAGCTTGTTCTTTTCAGTCCTATTCAGTCCTATTTCAGTCCTATTCTGTTCACATCATCAGAAAAGGTGGCTCAGTGGCTAAGATACTGAGCTTGTTGATCAGAAAGGTTGGAAGTTCAGCAGTTCAAATCCTGAGTGCCGCATAACGGGTTGAGCTCCCATTACTTGTCCCAGCTTCTGCCAACCTAGCAGTTTTGAAAGCAGGTAAAAAATGCAAGTAGAAAAACAGGGACCCCCTTTGGTGGGAAGGTAACAGCGTTCTGTGCGCCTTTGACATTGAATTATGCCGGCCATATGAACAAGGAGACACTCTTCGGACAGTGCTGGCTCTTCGGCTTTGAAACTGAGAAGAGCACCACCCCCTGGAGTCGGGAATGGCTAGCACATATGTGTGAGGGGAACCTTTACTTTTACACATCATCAGACTTTAGGTGGCATCAGTAAGATTGTCAAAATCATGAAATAGCAACATGAAATGCTAGAATCCACACAAATCCCCCAGGGCCCCCAATAGGATAAAAATAACTTCTCCAATTCATGTCTTTCCCTTGTAAATTAGTAATATGAACAGTAATTATTAGTCTGCATTTAAAACAAAAAAAAACAAAAAAAAACCCCTTCTGCCATGAGCATGGAAGACCAGAAAAGAAGCTGGGGCCCTTGCATCGCCCACCAGTTCATCTCCTTGCTTGTTTACAGTAGTGTAGTAGAAAGGAAGGCAAAAAAGTCAAGATGGCAGCCAGTCCAGTGCAAACAAAGACCTGCCCCATCAGACTTATGTCATGCAAGGGGCAGTGCCAGGGGTGGGCTTCAAAAACTTTAGCAAAGGGTTCTCTGCCCGATTGCTGGGTGGGCATGGCCATGGTGGGCCTAGTTGGCCTCCTGCACCACGGCAGAGAGGGGAATTTTTGCCCTCCCTGGACTCCAGAAGCTTTCCTTGGCCTCCCCAAACTCTGGAGGCCCTCTGGAGCCTGGACATGGGCCCATTTCCGGCCTTCCTGAACTTCCAGTATACCCGTATTTCGTCCTCCCTGAGCCATGTGGGGACTCCTGGAAGGGGCGGGGTGGGCAGGGCCAGACAGGAGTGGGATTTGGGGGTTCTCAGAACTGCACAGAATCTTAGCTGGAGAGTCTCCCAAACCCCTGTGAACCCCTTAGCAGCCCCACCCCTGGGCAGGGCACTGATTAACAATGATTTGATTTTTTTGGACCTGCAGTTTTTAGCTGCCTATATACCCTTGCATATACCCTTGCATGCAGTTCTTGGTCATCGAAGACAAATGACCAAGTTATCCAAAGCAGGCTTGCCACACGTCATAGCTGTGTAGCATTCGAAAAGGCAATCCGCACACATTTTAAGTATAACTGTTAAGAGCAATCCCTGTACTTAGCGAGATTCTCCTTTAAACTCGATGGGGACGATCTTGGGCTTGCCAAGGTTTGTTCAAATTCATACCAGAAGCAAGATTTCCCTGGGGAACTTTCTGTTCCTCAGTCTCTTATCTTGCGTTCAAAGTCAGGGTGCTCAAATTTCTCTTGGTTTTCGAATGGAAGAGGTGGATTGTTTATATTCAAAACAAATACCATACTAAAATGTTGCAAATAGTATATGAATGAAAAAGAATAATGAAATAAGAGGATATTGGTTAAAAAAAAAAGACTTTGGACTTCAACTCTCAGACTTCTTCAGCCAGCTGTGCTGGCTGAAGAGGTCTGGGAGTTGAAGTCCACAAGTCTTAAAGCTGCTAAGTTTGAAGGTCTCTGATTTAGGGGCTAAGGAAGTACGATTAATGTGGTGTTGTTTCATCGGTCAATTACATTTTCAAAACAGGAGTTAAAATATGAACACTATGAATAGCATATTATATACGGATAGTTCTTAGTTTACGACTGGTTACTTTGTGACCATTCAAAGTTACAATGCACCTCCCCAAAAGTATTTACAACTTGGTTCCAATGGATGTGCCCTTTGGGCACTTCACAATTGGCTGGCATTTATGGCTATTTGTAGCATTCTGTGGTCATGTGACCATGAATTATGACATTTATGTCAAAACTAGGTATTTTGTATTTCCTGTTTTCAGCCCATAGTGAACAATGGGTTTGCTTAACAACCACAAACTTTGCTTAACAATTGTCACAAAGAAGTTTGTAAAATCAGGTTGGTCACATGGGTGACTGACTATCATGACTTACAAACATAATGGGCAGATTCCATTACAGCCACAGATCAAAGATTATCTGTATTTCAACCTATAATTTCAATATTCTAAACTTGTATTGCTTTTGATAACTAGGCTTTGGAATTTTTCACTAAAAAACCAAATAAATTACCTTACACCAAATTAAATCATTGATCTATCAGTAGCTTGACAATGTTTGACCAAATGCCCTTGAGTCACACTAATCAGATTAGCTACTAGTGACAGGAGAGCTGAATATGTCATTCCTAAATTGACTTTATCTCTCCAGAATTTCAAGCAGAGACTAGGCAAGCATAAATCTTTTGTTCAGCTACAAAAGAGCTGCATGGCTCTTCCACTAGATGGCAGTCAAGATCCCTTCATGACTCCATCTTCTTCCCTTCTCTATTTTAGTTCTGTTTCTGTTTTATTTTCATATTTAGCCACAACGTTTCAATGCTATCCAATCTGCCCTACCGTTTGCATACATTAGATAGCATGTCAAACCACTCTGGTTAAACAGTGCTAATTCTCACACCAAAGGTTTGTTAACTCCTTACAAAGTATTCTCAGTTGTTCCACTCTGATAGTACAAGAATCCATGCACTTTTTGTGCATGGTTCCGCTTTTAGAACTAAAGATCTTCTCCAGTATCTTCACCGACACTTCATGGCTCCAGAGGATTATCCAGGGGAATGCAATATGCGCATCACAACATCTAGAGCTATATGTTTAAAACTTTTTGTCCTTAATATTCAAACTATTTGTTTTCTCTATAGTGTCCTTTTTTGACCTTTTTTCCCCATTGGTATATCTTTGATCTTGCTGCATCAGTATGATCATTCCTATTTATTGATGCACTATACCATTTCTTGCCACTTCCTTATTACTAATTTCCAAGATGTTAAATATGGAAAATGAAACTTTCAAATCTGTACTTAAAATCACCGAAAGTAGTAGTCATCCACACATCTGTGGTACTGAATCCTGTAAATTAGTTAAAATTCCGTTAAGAAGCACCACCTTCTGTTAACCTGAATCTGTTGCAAATCAACTCAGTTGCCCAATTACTCAATATAATATTACATTAATCATCACATGAACCCTTCTGGTAAGCCCACTTCCTCAATGTAACTGTAAATGATTTCAGTTCCTGCAATTATCTACATAGTTCATCTGGATGTATGAAGGACAAAATGTCTCCTACATCAAACTGAAGTTTAGTTTCCAGATAGTTTAAGATTTGTATTTTCAAACCCCTTCCTTGAATCATCTCATGTTACCACAGAATATTTTTTGTGGAGGCTGATGGCTTTTGAGTTGTCAGTGGCAGATGACAATTTGTTAAGGATGAGGGCAATATACACTCCTTTCTCAAAATGTTTTTATGTCATTTTGGTTTTTAATCAGAACTGGTAAAAATCGTGCAAATGACACTATGGACTTTCTATTATCAGGGAATAGCAGCAGTAATGGGATGCTCCCGGTTCGGACCGGTTTGCGTGATCCAGTAGATCTGGTCACTGAACCAGTTCTTACTGTCTGCAATCTAGGGCCTCTCGTCTGCCCCGGCATGATTTTTACTGTTTGTTTTCCTTTTTTTGGCAGCTGAATCAGTGCGGTAGAGCTCATTGCCACGCCTCATGTCTCCTAAACTGTTGTGAGCATGCACAGAGAGTGAACTGTGGCATCTGTGCTCTATTGCACATGCGTAGAACACATGCCATGCATGCTCCAATGCGCATGCACGGTAGAGTACATTCGGCTTGCATGAGAGAACTGGTAGTAAAGATAAATACAACCCACCCCTGAATAGCAGTAAGAAAACAATGTTTTTGCATTTGAATGCAATGATCATTTAACTCTGGACAGTTAATTGTTAACTGTTTAATTCCCAGCATTACTTCTAAATCTTTTAACAAACTCAAATAAGAGAGCGCCATATTTGTATAATGTCATTGTAACTGAGATCTCTCTCTCTCTTCCATACACATACATTCAGTATGTAAATGGAAAAAAACCCCTTGGTATTTTATTTTTCCTTTTATCAGTTAAAATAAGAAAATGTATTCTGAGGTCAGACAGTATATTTTGGGAGTATTTGCTTTCAAGATCAGTTTTTCCAGTATTAACTTTTGTTTGACTTGTGTTGGAATAGGAAACTTTGTTTTGACAGAATTTGGCTTTTTATTTTTTTTAAAAAATTCTCATTCAACAACTTTGTGGGTTTTTTTTAAAAAGAGCGGTTAAGAGCAAAGGAGACATACATCTAAGCCAAAATTTATAGTCCTAAATTTCCCCTGTGAGCTCTACTCATATGGTTGAAAGATTTGTGCTCTTAAGAGTTTAGAAAATTATTTGATTTAGTAATAGAGCATTCTTACATACTTTTAACATGACAATCAGATGATCCAACACAGCAGCTGGATTAACATAGCAGACCAAAAATTATCAAATATTTGTAGTCTTCTGCAAGATGCTTTGAATTTTTAATTTAAAAAATCCAGTGTCTTTTCAGATTTCTTCAAGTCTTCAATTCATCTTCTAACACTAAGCACAAAACGTTTGCAGAAATATTTGTACTATAAAGCCTCAAATATCAATAAACATATCCAGAATTGATTTTGAAGAAAATTTGGTGGCTTCATAGCAAGAGCAGGCTTTGAACTTCAGACCTCATATCTCACCAGAAACTATAAGCTCCTACACAAACAGGACAGCAACATGTGCAAATATTGTGCATATTACATTTTTTCAAGTTTTGTTGGGAAGAGAACTCCTGGGATTCCTGATATCAAATGCCACAAAGAAAAACCAGCAATTTGACATAAACCTCTTGGAAGGGAACTTTCAAAGTGGCTGGTAAGCAGTTATTTTGAAAATAGATTGATAGGATCTACACAAATATAAGGTATATCAGCACTAAATGGATACTAGAGGTCAATCAAAATTCAAACCTTCTGTTCAGTTATTATATTTCCTCTTATGTCACTGACGACAATGAATACCATACAGGATTGTGCATAGATGCAAAGATAAGAGTACTCTGAGCTAGTGTTCCTACAAAGCAAGATAAAAACTTATGCCAGAAGTCACTCTGGAAAGGATGTATTGTGCATATCTCCTTCAACTGCTATGAGAAAAGTAACTATCAGCTGTTGAATTAGTAGTAATCAGCACCATCTACAATATATCCGTGAACCTCCTGCTTACTGGACTGAATGCTTTACTATAAAGGTTGCAGAATTAACCTCTGGTGCAGTTCTCTAGCTGCCATAGGAATTCCTCTTTGGAACCAGGGATTGGAACATGAACCAGGACTCACCAGGTCATTATGTACTAGGTCAAACACCTGGCAATGATAGATCATTTTACTGAACACACCAGCATTTAGTGTCTGTGATACTTCTATTCCATTCAATTTCTGGGTTCTGAGCTGCTTACAAAATTGTAACAGGTGGCATTAAGAAATTGAATTACACAAAACACTTCCTATGAACAGCTTAGCAGGCATGTATGTGATAAGTTCAACTAGATGTCCTCCTGTGCTTTTCAGACAGGTGTTAATGGTCTTTGGAAAGCCCAGTACAATGGAGGTTTACGGGATACTGAAGCACAAGCTATTCCATAAAAGTGAGACCATTACCAATAAGGCTCATTCCTGAGATCTTGTAGATGACATTTCTTCAATAGCAAGCCTTTTCCTCTTGATCTCACTGGTTGAGCAGATTCAACCTGGGGAACATTTCATAATATCCAGGTACATAGGGCTCTTAAACTGACAAACAGCAACTTGAATTGCATTTGGAACCCACAAAGTTACAAATTGTTAGGCAAATTTTAATCTGCCCACAATGACTTGTGCAGCTGCATGCTGTACCGGCTGAAAGTTCCAGGTGTTCTTCAGAGGAGGCCCTGAGAATAGAACAAATTTTAATAAAGCAGCCATAAGATGACCAACAATGCACAAAGCTTCCCAAATCAAAATAGCCCATATTCATACATAAAGGATCTCTGTTATTCTTTGGAAGTTCCAGAATGAGATGCAAGCTTCCTGAGAATCCCCAGGAGTTTGAGCCAACTCTATTTGGGGGAATATGACCCCCATAAAGAATTTGTAGCCTGCAAATCAAAGCTGTCTTTCTAAGATTCAACATAAATCTGTGTTTTCCTATTTGCAGCCTCCAGGTACCGATGGCTATGAGTGGGGAGTCCTGGAAACTTCCCATGGTACAATGCCATATGAAGATATGTAAGCCATGTTCCAGGCATGCATATAATGTATATACAGAATTCCAGAAGGCCCATCAGCAGATGTAATTATACACATGGAGATCTATACAAATATTAAGCAGAGAGAGAGAGGGTGTGTGTGTGTGTGTGGTACAGAGTTTTACTCACTTTCAAATCTGATTCTTAGAGACTGCCTAAACAAATGCAGTTTGTTGGCAACATTTTTCAGAACTGGTGTCCCACTTTCTACTTCCTTGGGCTGAGACAAAGTGACTGGCCTAATGACACCCACCTGGTTTTCTCCCTAAGGTGCAACAAGAGAGAGGGAGAGGAAGAGACAGGGAGGGATAGAAAGAAGGAAGGAAGGAAAAGAAAGATTTATGCACATTATGTGGCATGATGTGTGATGTGTTTCAGACCTTCATTCTTTTTTTTCAGATATACATCTTATTTTTTTGCCCAAAGAGTAATTCTACACTTTGTCCTATGTGGGATGATCTCTTAACTCCTCTGCATATCTAGAAGACCTTTTTTTATGCTTTATTTCCAAGTTTCATTTTACTTTGTTTATATTTTGAAGTTCTGAGGAAAAATATTTTGCCTGTGGAAAATTCCTGTTAATGTCTACTTCTTGGAAGGAATCAGCCCCGTTAAGCAAACTGAACCATTCTATAATTAGGTACGGACAGAATTTCCCCCTGTGGAACAGCAAATGTTTACTTTATTTTGCTTTGGTCAGTCCCATATTTCTCTCCTGAAGGAATCCATAAAAGAATCTGAAGTAACTTAGGACAGTTGAGCATGCTGATTAAAAACTAAGCAGGTAGCGTAAATTTCTACTAGCTATCTTTATTCTGGAATGATTTTGCAGTCTTTCTGTGCAAAGCTTAAAACATACTTTCCTTGTAGCAGTATGTAGCAGAAGCTGCATATTTCACATTTACAAATAATAAAATGATTCTCTCCCCCCTCTCCTCATGAAGGGTATTCTATACATAATAAAAAAGCGAACAATCCAAGGTGGAGTTTCTCACCAACGACCTTAACCGTGGACAATTGCCCTTGGGACATGCTCCAGTATGCTTGGATTCAACCAGATTCCTGATTGTTTACAGCCATTTTCTTAAGGAAGGATGACCTTTTGGCATTCAAATGATGTCCCATGTGTCTCACAATCCCTTGGAATGATCTTCTAGGAGGATTAATGAGTTTAATGAGTGTTTTTACTTTATGAATATCATAGCAGTTAATGCATTTGAGGAAGTATAATTTTGAAGGTTTCCTATTAACACTTTTTCTTTTTAAAGAAAAGGAAGAAAATGTCCCGAACAGAGTGAGATTGGAAAACGTAGCTTGACATGTAATAAAGCAGTTCTTAAATAAATCATATTATAATAATCTCTTCTTTTCAGAAATGGTTGCTGACTTTTTTTTTCTCTCCATATAGATTATTTCCAAAATCTTACAAAGCATATTGGTAACATGTCAAAGAGTAATACAGATCTATTATAAATTAATACCTATATATGTTTTCTTTGTTATAATTTCTGATCCAGTACAACAGAACAAAGACTGAATAAAATCTAATGTAACATACAAAGGAAAATAATTGTTATATAAAATATCTACATATCTGCAATTAAAGACAATGGAGACTGTCAGATCACATGTCACCTGCAATACCAACACATACACAAAAACACACACATTATGTGAAATATGTTAATGTCAGTAAATGTAAAAATGTTCAGGTGATCTCACTTCCTAATTTGTTTATTGCTTGCATGATTTGCTATTCAGAAATATATCACAAGGCCAATATTTGGTAACTACAGTGAGGATGATTAAATGTGTTCACATTTACATTAAGTTGCAATATGGTTAATTTCATTTCAGTACAATGCCTTGTGCAAATCCAACAGTAGGCGTTCGTTAATGTTTGCTTATGACTTTGTGTGCCCCATAAAGCAAATTATGCTTTATCAAATAAATCATGATTAAATGTGGGTTAGCATAATGTACAAGGTAAACTCATAGTTTACAGAGTCAAAGGTATGGAAAGAAAAGGTGTTAAATTACCAGATTATGTTCCATTTCCCTGCTACAATAAGATGCACTATTTAAACTTACAATACAGGAATATGGTTATTTATACATCATCCTTCTCCAAAGAAATGTATCACCCAAACTAGGATGAAGAGCCCCTCTCCAAGGGAGATGGGCAGTTAAGAAATATAAGGGATAAATTAAAAAATATTTTTCTGTAGATACATATATGTGTTGTGATGTAACAAAACACTTTTTTTTTGCTGTATACATCTTAACTAGAAGGTAAGTTCCTGATACTTCACTTATTACTACATGGCATCAACCTTCTCTGCAAAAGATAGAAAAAGCACAGGAGATGAAATACTCAGACTACCTGCACAGATTCTATGCCAGAACTAGGTATAAGGGCCATGGTGGTGAAGTGGTCAGAATGCAGTATTGCAGGTTAATTCTGCTGACTGCAAGCAGTTTAATGCTAACTGGCTCAAGTAGACTCAGCCTTCCATCCTTCTGGAACCACCTTTCTCCAATTCTACTTGTCCCATTAGTCAAACTGTACGTAATCCTCCAGATGTCATTTATTCAAGAATATCACTTAACATGGTCTAGGAAGCAGGCAATTTACTTATCACCAATCCTGCCCTTTAGCTTTAGCAAAGCTGGCTGAGGAACTCTGATAGTTGAAGTCCACAAGTCTTAAAGTTGCCAAGGTTGGAGACCACTGCTTTAGAACACCATAACCCTGAGACTGAGTTGACCCCAATCTTCCTGGCTTTTTGGAAAGCTATAAAAAAATTCCCAAGGCATGGAGTTGGGTTCTTGATTTATGAAAAGGTAATATTCATACCTATTCTCTAAGCTGGAATTTCCAGTCAAGACTTCAGCTGATGAAAGGGGTACAAGACAAGAATGTCCTTTATCACCGTTGTTATTTATTTTAACATTAGAAGTTTTACTTAATAGAATACGGAGTTCTGAGAAACTAGCAGGTATAAAAATTGGAGGTTATGACAACAGAATACAAGCTTTTGGAGATGATTTGGTTATTACTTTGACCCAGCCATTGCAGTCAGTTGTTGGTTTAAAAGAAATAATAAACTATTACGGGCAAGTAAGTGGGTTTAAAATAAATGTGGGGAAAACAAAGACAATGAGCAAAAATATGAACGTGAAACAAAAAGAGGAATTAGGGAAACTAACAGGTTTTGACGAGGTACAAAAAGTTAAGTATCTTGGGGTTATTATTACGGCATCTAATATGAAGCTTTTTAAATGTACTTATGAATTTTTATGGCGTGGAATACAAGAGGAGTTGGTGAAATGGAAAAAAAATACAGCTATCATTGCTAGGAAGAATAGCAGTGATAAAGATGAATGTTTTACCTAAATTTTTATTTCTTTTTCAAATGATACCT
>JANHFP010003575.1:159079-169697 GCA_032468135.1 Calamaria suluensis
GAGCTTGGGTGGACTCCAGAGGATGGTGGAGGACAGGAGGGCCTGGAGGAACGTTGCCCATGGGGTCGCGATGGGTCAGACACAACTTTGCAACTAACAACAGCAAACCAGTTCCAGCAACCTATGTTTTTCATAGGTTTCCAAGGAAAGGGTTTAAAAATTCAGTGAAAGTCAAGATCTCTTTCCTTGGGAAAACAACGCCCGTGTTACCTTCTTCCCCAGCTGGAAGACCAGGGAGGAGAGCGTGTCCATGGCAGTCGTGCGAAGCTCTGGGCTCTGGTCGAGCGTCCGCACGATGGGGTGGATGATCCGCGAAGCGTAATCCGTGAAGTCCAGGGACTCCGTCAACCGGTCCACCGTTTCCAAGGCAGCCCTGGAAGGAGGGAGAAGACAACGCAACGCCGTGGCAACTTCCAAGGACATTTTTTAAGCCTCTAGACCAGCGATGGCTGACCTTTTTGCCATTGCGTGCCAAAAGTGGGGGGTGCCCGGGGGATGTTGTGTGTCCGCGTGCCCACACCCATAATTCAATTTGCCCCACCCTCCCTAGAAAGGCTCTGGACCCTGGGGAGAGTGAAAAACAGGCCTTCCCCACACCTCCAGAGGCTGGAAACAGCCTCTTTCCCAATTTCTGGTTGGCTCAGAAGGCCCAAAAATCAGCTGGTCAGCATCTGCATGTGCATCAGAGCTGAACTAGGGCAATGCTCGCGTGCCCACCGATATGGCTCTACGTGCCACCCGTGCCATAGGTTCGCCATCACAGCCTTAGGGTTTCCTGTTCCTCTATATGAAATGTATCCAGATTAGTTATCAGGCTCCCAGGGGGTGAGGGTCTTGGCTAACTCTGTAGGCTGTCTCTCAAGCTTGTTTAAGCTGTGTCATGAGTTTCTGTGTCATGTGGTTAGTTTCTGTTGCTAGATGGGCCCTATTGTGTTGCATATGGGATGCTGAGGGCTTAATGGCCCAATTGTCAAAGGCAGGGGCTATTAAGAGTGAGTCTATTCCTGCCTAAAAACATGTTTTTTCATCCAGGGAAATATAATAGCCTGTCTTTTTAATATTTCTTAAAATACTTCATTCTTTTAGGATAGGGGTGAGTGCTAACTTCCTACATGATAGCACATTGTAGCACACCCATACCCACAATCACGTGATCAAATGTGGCGACGACATGTATTTATGACCATTGTTGCGTCACAGGCTCCTGAGTTGTCATTGACAACTTTTTAGGGAGCTTCTGACAAGCAAAGTCCAAGGAGAAGCCAGCTTTGATTAATGGCTGCATAATTCACTTAACAACAATAGTGACTGGCTTAACAACCATGACAAAAAATGTCATAAAATAGGACATGGCTCACTTAACAACTGCCCTGCTTAGCTACAGATATTGTGGGGTCAACTGTGGTCCTAAGTCAAGGACTGCCTGCATACCAATAGAATATACTGACGTGTTCACATTATAACATTATAAGAACTTTAAAAGTCTTCTTTTTCCCCTCATATGGAATGTTAGAAATTTAAGCCGAGCTTCAACGTCCTCATTTGTTTCAGCGTTAACTCCAATGTAGTATAAAAATTAATGCTGAATGGTTCAGTGCTTTACACTAAATGGACAGATTATGAGATTTTTTTTTAAATATCCCACAAGCAAACAACAGAAATGAGTGAAAGAGCCTATTAATCTTAGCAAGACCCAATACAGAAAGGTATCTTTTCTTCTGCCAATATGCTTGATATAGGCAATTTCTTGACACGTTTGAATACACTGCACCATATTTATGGTACATTATGAACTGGCCTTCTTGCAACATGCCTTAAAGCAACACTGGTAAATTACATCCAGCAGAAAGCATCAAGGACTTACGGAACACTTCATGTGCTTTTACATTTGCCAGAATCAGCCTTCCCAAATTTAGCACTTTACAGCAGCACATTAATCAACTACAACTTTAAAAAGTTGACTTAAAGAGTCATGAACTTAGGACATGAGATCCCATTTTGGTTTGAATATAGGCAAAACACTCAAAACACAGGAATAGCATTATGAGCTTGGAATGCTCGATTACGCAAAGCCAGAACATATTGTGTATTCTTGCTCAGGTCTGGCATCAGCAACTGGCATCCTAGGATCTGCCAGGCTCCTGGCAGGGCCCACCTTGACATCTATTTCCAGCATTCCTTACGTCTTCTGAAGCCAGTCAGTGGAAGAACATCAAGTGATAAAAAGCAAGCTCTACCAGAGTGCCCTGCCAAACTTCAGCTACCCTGAAATCTAGCCAAATCACAAAAACCACACTTATGAATAACCTCCAAGTGCGATGGTGGCCAAGAAAAGTCTTTGAAAAGAAAGGAAAATGGAAGCTGCAAAGGACTAACATCTGTTGACCTTATTTCAACTGCTCTTGCTGCTGCATTGCATCATCTTCCATGGCACTGTCATTCTGACACCCCTGCCAAGTTTCAGCCCATCTGAACTGATGCTGCAGAAATACTTAAATAATAATAATAATTATTATTATTGTTATTGTTGTTATTATTTAAAAAGCAAGGCGAGCAGGAAACGACAACACCTCAAATGTTCTGATTGACCTTTTTTCAATGCACAGAATCACCAACATGAAAAGTTATACCCCCCAAAAAATCACCCCTCCCTACAGATTGTACAGTATTGATGCATTGTCTCTGCTGGAAGGCGTTAAAACTGCCAGCCTTAGATATCTGCTCCAGCTCTGATTAGACACATGCGTAATCTTAGCTAAAAGTTTCAAGTTCTCTTTCTTCTGAGTCAGAATTGGCACTTTTTAAAGCAACTGGTGGTGAGTAAAAGCAATAAACTGTAATGCAAGCAATATACCTGTATGTAAATGATTTGATCTATTTTTATATTGTGCTAATTGCACAGATCAATATTGTCTGTACGGTACATTATACATCAATACTATGAAGCACAATTGTTCTCCATGATGCTCTCTAGCAATACACTGAAAGCCATTTTCCCCTTGCAAATTCTAAAGCAAGTATCTTTGGTACGAAATTTAGATTTATGTAAATTTGATCTGCTTAAACCTACACCCAAGTTACCATTTGTGGTTTGCTAGGTATGTTAGCATGCTTCTTGATTTTTATAGGCCAATGAATTATAATGCAAGTGGCATTCAATATAGGTAGTCCCTGACTTACAACAGTTCATTTAGTGACCATTCAAAGTTACAACAGCACTGAAAAAAGTGACTTAGTACCATTTTTCACACATTGCAGCATCCCCATGGGCATGTGATTTACATTCGGATACTTGACAACTCACTCACTGTCAAACCTTGCCTGTCTTTGACAGCATCTGTAGATTCAAGTTGCCTTCATGGACATGTGGTATGGTAGAAGTATTTTGGCCGAGGGGTATGCACGGGGGCTAGGGTTTAGTGCCCTGAGGGCGAACCTATGGCACGGGTGCCACAGGTGGCATGTGAAGTCATATCGGTGGGCACACGAGCTTTGTCCTAGTTCAGCTCTGATGCATATGCGGGTGCTGGCCAGCTAATTTTCGGACCTTCTGGGCCCACCAGAAGTCGGGAAAGTGGCTATTTCCAGCCTCTGGAGGACCTGGGGGTATGGGGGAAGGCTCCAGAGCCTTTCTAGGGAGGGTGGGATGAACTGAATTATGGGTGTGAGCACATGGATGCACAAACCCCCCAGGCACCCCCCACGTTAGGCACGCGATGGCAAAAAGGTTAGCCATCACTGGTTTAGTGGATTGCATCAGATAGTGCTGTGTGTATGTGATTACAGTTAAGGTTTGCTGCATCCAATCGGATGGAGGATGTGTCTGACCATGATTCATGATTGGTAAACCAAGAGGAGCTGGCTATATGAGGAAGTCCTGAGTGACTATCTATCAACGCTGACTTCAACCCCTTATATCATTCACGGACATTCTTATATGCCTACCCGCTCTGATTAAAGGAAACCTTTAACCCTACATTGTAGTTTGGAGGTTTATTTTTCTGGCAGAGGCTAAAAGTCCGACGCTCACATTTATGATGGTTGCAGTGTCCTGGGGTCATGTGATCACCTTTGGTGACCTTTTGAAAAGCAAAAGTCAATAGGGAAGTCAGATTCACTTAACAACCATGTTACTTAATTTAGCAACTGCAGTGATTCACATAACAAACATGGCAAGAAAAGTTGTAACCTGGGACAAAGCTCGCCTAACAAATTGCTCACTTTGCAACATATATTAAGTGGTCATGAGTCAAGAACTGCCTGCATTACTTTCAGCTCAATGGGTGTGCAGGCCTGTTAAAACGTGATGCAGGCCAGGGGAAATTCAATTTAATTGTAACATTCAGTTTCACAGCTAGTTACTTTGCCTCTCTTTATTAACAGTGGATTTTTATCCCTTTATCTGAAGCCACATCCAGAGCCTTCACAAAAAGCCAATGAATTTACACTGGTAGAGATTTGGTAAGGATTGCATTCAGGAACCTTTAGTACCTTTAATCTTGCTTGACTATTATTTGATTTACTCATGTTCGCACCTAATTAGGACGATGAGGGAAAAGTCATTTTTTTTCTCCTCTTGGAGTTGCCTTTTGCTTTCACAGCAATAACTGGCTATGTAATCTGTCTTGGGGTGTGATTGATACTGCTTCACTGGAAATATTTATGCATAAGCAGGAATGCTGTAGCTCACACTGAGAATTCCAGAGGAGCCTGCTAAAACCTAGCCATGGCAAAAGCCCACCTCTCACAATCCTTCCTCCTTTGTCCCCTCAGGGAAAATATGACATGAAGGAAGTGACAGTTATACTGAAGAAGTCCTTTTCTGCCCTTTATCCATCTAATATTTTATCCAAAGGGAAAGAGAGAGAGAGAGAGAGAGAGAAATGAAAAGAACCTCAAGGAAGACACTTTAAATTATGCCTTTGACAGCAGGAAAAAGTGTGTGTGAGAAAAAAAATCAGCTCTCAGGGTTCCAATGCAGTAAGGAATACTTATAAACACTAGCAAGAATCCACTTCAAAGTATTCCTGGAATTTCAGTGAATCTCCTCCAATTATCAGTGATAACTGTATGGGGCAGGGGTATACAAACTTGGCAACTTTGCTGGCTGAGGAATTCTGGGAGTTGAAATCCATTAAGTCTTAAAGTTGCCAAGTTTGGACACCCCTGTTATGGTGTAACTGGGCTTTGGTGGTTGAAGGAATCCTAAAAACAAACAAACTATTTGTCTTTGGGCCTGATCCTATTCACCCACCTGACTGTAATTGTCTCACATTTTGGTTCATGAATCTTGTGGGGTTAAGTGTAAATTTCCTAACAGTTATACATACATGCAAATATAGTTCATTCTAAGCCTTAAAAGCAATGATACTTATGGGGGGGGGGGAATAACATCATGGAGTATCGAGCAATTAGTCCAATGGGATTAGCTTGTCCCATTTGGTCCAGCAGAAGGGGCTTGCTGAAGGCCCTGTTTGTCAAGGAATCTCAGCTGGCCAAATCCAGGAGAAAAGGGCCTTTGGCATATCATGCTGCCAGTGGTGAGGTCCTCCCATAATCTCTTGGCTTTCCAGAATGCCTTTAAAACATGAGTCTGCCAGTTAGCATGGCTCCCCAATGGGGACGGTCTACGCTGAAGATGTTTGAGGGGGTAAGAGAAGAGACCCCCTTCCCTTGTACTATCCTCTTGATTTTCAATCTCTACCTAATTCTTAGTAATTTTAATTGTTTTACCATTTGGAAAGCCACCAAGAACCACTTCAACCATGAGATAGGTGGCCTACACAATATATAAATAAATAAATAAAATTTCTAACAGGGGAACCAAGATATTTTGATACTTTCAGAACTTCGTTTAACCAAAATGCTAGTTAAAGGTAAAGGTTCCCCTCGCACATACGTGCTAGTCATTCCCGATTCTAAGGGGCGGTGCTCATCTCTGTTTCAAAGCCGAAGAGCCAGCGCTGCCTGAAGATGTCTCTGTGGTCATGTGGCCAGCATGACTAAATGCCAAAGGCACATGGAACGCTGTTACCTTCCCACTAAAGGTGGTCCCTATTTTTTCTACTTGCATTTTTTACGTGCTTTCGAACTGCTAGGTTGGGAGAAGTTTGGACATGTAATGGGAGCTTACCCCGTTACATGGCACTCAGGATCCAAAAAGCTGAACTGCCAACCTTTTGATTGACAAGATCAGCATCTTAGCCACTGAGTCACCATGTTCCTGTAAAATGTTACTTACACAGAGGTTATTCAAATTCAGGGTTATGTAGGTCATACAATGTGCTCAGATAACAAGATGTTTCAGATAGCTGGGTGAAACTAATGGGGGCTGTTCTGTGTTTTAAACAAACTCTATGTTCTTTATCTGAATCTCTAGAAACAATCACAACACTTTCTGTTTTATTATTATGGTCACATTTTCCATTTTAAAAAAATGTCACAGTTCATTTACCCAGCTTACAATGCTTAAAAAATTGAACAGGCAGCAAAATTGTTGTTACTCTTACATACAAACTCAGATTTCTGTGAGGGAATCAAAAGAAAACACTTTAGATATAAAGGAGATCAGTTTGAGATCTGGAAGAAATAAGATTTAACCAATCAAAAATTCAACCATAAATTATAATAAGGAAGTACGGAACAGCAATAAAGATGGTAGATGCTTTAAAAGACATTAAATCTTAAAAAATGTTAAGAGTTTAAATATATTTTTGAAATAATTCATCTGTTCCCTCACAAAATAAGGGTAAGAAAACAGCATTCAATGGTATCTAAATTACTCAACTAAGAGCTTCAGAGGAGTGTCCATACCTCCATTTAAAATACAAATTTCTAGAAAATGTTCTAAGTATCAAAATATCCATTAGTTCTCTGACCGCTTGCTTATAATAGTCTAGCAATTAAAATGCTGTTTAGCATGTTGGCATGGTTCCCTAGTTAGCATGGTTAGCTTCTTCTGGCCATTATGTGGAAAAATACTAGATGACTGCTATGTAATGGCAATGTGGAAGACCATTGTTATTTCAAGATGTTTAGTGGCACAATCATAAAATTTAGAGCTTTTGAACTAGAGGTTTAGAGCTCCTTGTGAGCTAACCTACTTGGTTATTTTGCTTATTGAAAGGAAAGGATGTTTAATTCTCATCCCAGGTCATGTGCTACCCAGTTATGGCCAGGTTTTCTCCATGACCAAACCAGGGTCATGAAGTCATGGTGCCAAGTTTTGATAAATACCTTAGAGTTGTTGTTTTGTTGGGAGCTTCTGCACAAAACCTAGCATAGGCTACTGTGGAAACCAGCCACCCTTTGCTGTCATTATTAAGGAGCACCTGGCAGCTTATAAGAGATTTGGGTATCATTCTGCTTGATATGTTTGCTTATTATGTTTTGCTTTTACAGGTAAATCTTTTGCCTGAGGTAATAATAAAGCTTAAAATCCAGTTATTTACTGTTATGTTTATTATCTCTGGATCCAAAAGAGCCAGTTAGTCCAGACATCTGATCACTGTCCTAACAACTTGCCAAAACACCCTAATGCCCACATATTTCATATGAAGTTGTAAAGAAACAACACCACAACTAACCACAGACAGTCATAAACACAGAACGTATAACTGAGCAAACAGATTTGCCCCAAACTTATAATTTAGTGCTAATTATAGTACTAGTAGCTTTGCATCAAGTAGTATGCTCTTTAGCAACAGTCATTGTATGTTTTTATATTTTTAACTTTGTATGATATAAGTCTATCATAAAATTCTTGCATCACGCATGCTGGAGAAATGGGTTTGAACCATTAGCTCTATAAGCAGACAAACATACAAAAGATAGGCAGTGATATAACCAGAACAGAAAGCTACAGTGTCAAAATATCTACTTACAGTAGACACTTTCTTCCTGGGACAAATTGGACTGGGGGCTGGCTTTGGAGAAGTGTATACATATATATATTGATGCTTAACTTCTTATTTAATTAAATTTAAATTAAATAGTATTATTTGAAAGTAATCATAATTTCCCATTTGATCATTAAAAAGATTACATAATTATCTGATATGGTCATTAAAATTCTGTCAGCAACTAGGAGGGCTCTGAAGTCTGCATCTAAGCTTTTGAAGGACCAGAAAAACAACTACAAATTTGTCCTCTAAATCTTCACTGTTAACCTCTACCCTGCCACATCCATTGTGTTAGATAACTGATCCTCTCTATCTAATACAAGATCCAGCTCTCTCTTTTTTAAATTGAAATAATTTTTTAAAATGTGGTGACATTTCTATATAGTATAAATGCAAATTCATATGTTCAGAGAGAAAAAAATGGGGAAAGCTAGTGTAGAAATGTATTTGCATATATCAATAGCAATAATACTTAGGCTTACATGCCAATTCATAGTTCTTTATAGCCCTCTCTAAGTAGTTTACAGACTCAGCGTATTTCCCCCAACAATCTGGTCCCTCATTTTATTGATCTTGGAAGGATGGAAGTCTGAGTCAACCTTCAGCCGGTCAGGATTGAACTGCTGACAGTTGGCAGAATTAGCATGTAATTCTGAATTCTAATCACTGTGTCACCATGTTTCCTTATGTGTAGAAACCATTGTTAATTTTAGCAGTAGAATCTCTTTCTACTTCTTGTCTTTGTTAGAGGACGCCCCCTGAATATATTAAAAAAACTCAGAATGTCCTTGGTACAACAAGCAGCATGCCACCAAAAAACTGTTATTTTTTTTCAAAAATATTTTTGTTTAACTTATCCAGTGAATATTTCTTCTTATTTATAAGGAGTAGTAGGGATTAGGTTTTGGAGGGATTTTGTTTGTTTGTTTTGCAAAAGCAAACAACAGCATTAAGCAGCTATGGTGACCCTAGCATCACTGACAATATTCCAGAAGTCTGAAAAATGCAGAGCAGCCATCAGCATTATGGTTCAAAAATCTCTATATTTGTTGCTGTGCATTTTGGATAGATTATGTGGCAGCTACCCATCATTTGGGAAATGTAAACATATTTGCCAGAATGGAAATAAACTACTGGCACTCATATAAAATGTATTCCATAGAAGGCACAGACAACTCAAAACATCCTTTGACCATAAGGAAATACAGTGATGTCATTACCAATAATTTCTGAGCCTCTCCATCATCTGAATTCCCCCTTCAGCTGTTTTTTTCCCTAAATAAATGGAGCTCTTTGAAATAAAACACCAGCATGCAAATTAACATCACTATTCCCCCCCCCAAATGTCCTATGTGAAAGAGAACTGTTCATAGAAGTAAGAGGTTGAAGGATTGTGGTGGTGCAGTGGTTAGAATGCAGTACTGCAGGCTACTTCTGCTGACTGCCAGCTGACTACAACTTTGCAGGCTGAATCTCACCAGGCTCAAGGTTGACTTCAGCCTTCCATCCTTCCCAGATCAGTAAAATGAGGACCAAGATTGCTGGGGGCAATATGCTAACTCTGTAAACCATTTAGAGAGGGCTGTAAAGCACTATGAAGCAGTGTATAAGTCTAAATGCTATTACTATTACTACATTGAACAGTTGGGGTATGAAGCTTGGCATGTGACCAAGGAAGATCACCAATGACACTAGTATTCACAAGAGAACTAGGCTGAAACACTTTAAGTTCACTCTCCACTTTTAAATGGATGTACTAGAATGCAAAAACCATCTGATGAGGTCCAAGAGACTTTGAATCCTCTATCGCAAATTAATAAAACATTAATTTCAAAAAATCAATAAAAGAAAGACCCGGCTTACTTAAGACTCTTCTTCACAAGCCACAAATCATACCTCTGCTTTATAAATTGATTGTGGGCCTTATGTAATATACAGAATGGATTCTGATTCTGTATTTGCTTGAAATGTTTGGAGATATGACAATATTTACATAGTCATGCATCATACACATGTACATATTTACTCTTCTGATTATGGTCAGGACAAAAAATAACATCAAATAAAAACAATATTCAGAGATACATTATTTGAGTGCATATTTTAGTGTCAGTGACATAGAACCTAGTCACAGAGTTGATAGTGTTAGAATCAGGATGTAAAAACTTTCTAAAAGAAAGGTATTTGTCCTGGATCCTGTTACAAAAGAGGAAATAAAATAAATAAATAAATAAATGTTATTAAAAGGAATAAAATAAAAATCCCTATAAAAATTATGCTACATGGAATATGGTTCAATCGCCCACATTCTAATGATACAGTGTGTGTGTGTGTGTGTGTGTGTGTACCAGAAAAAAAACCCCAACTGATACTTAAATGCACAATCTATCACCACTCTGTAGCCAAAACTCTCATCTCCAGAAACAAACACCTAGCCAACAAAGACCACCTGAAAACTGAACTACACACTCTCATATTAATTTCCAACTGATTCCAAAGAAACAAAATCATCAACCTAATCCAAAAAGAGACACCCCCCCAAGAAATGAGACACAGAACATGACAATGGTCTCGTTCTCCTCCCTTACAGCAAAAGCACCACAGATAAATCAGCAAAATTCTCCACAAACACAATATCAAGACAGCCTTCAGCACTGACCAAAAAATAGCCAACATCTTTCATCACATAATATATATAATAATTTGAATTTTCTCCC
>JANHFP010003575.1:217095-227977 GCA_032468135.1 Calamaria suluensis
GACAGGCGGCTCTAACAGATCCCGAGGCTGGCGTCCCACGGAGGGACGTCCTCGGCGAAGCGCGGAGCTACCGGAAGACAGGTGTCATGACAGGTGTCAAAGAAAATGTACGCAATGGGCTGCTATGAGATTTCCCTTGGCGACACCATTGGGGTGGGGACCCCAGGCAACATGAAGGAGATGCTGTCTGCCGTCATGAAAGAGGTGCCCCTGGAAGCTCTTGCTGTCCACTGCCATGACACCTACGGGCAAGCTCTTGCCAACACACTAGTAGCACTACAGGTGAGCTTTCTCTCGGTCTTCCAAGCAACCTTTAGACCAGCGGTCACCAACTGGTGGTCCGTGGACCACCAGTGGTCCTTAAGGAAATGTTGGTGGTCCTCAGAAAAATTATTAGCATTTTTTATATTGCACTGAAATCAGGGCTCCTCAAACTGTGGCCCCTGGGCTGGATACATGCAATGAATATTTGTGTGGCTGGTGAGGCCTTGACAAGAGTGACACTGAGTTGGCCACACCCACCCAGGCAGTCAGTAGGCAGATCATATTAGTGGTCCGTGGGATTTAAAATTATGAATTTAGTGGTCCCTGAGGTCCGAAAGGTTGGTGACCCCTGCTTTAGACCGTGGGTGTCAACCTCGATTGTGTCATGTGACATATTGCAACGTTATCACATTTTTTTGCCTTTGCAGAGCTGGGGTGGGCATAGCGTGAATGTGACGCATCTGGCCTGCAGGGTGTCAGTTTGACACACCCACACCCGCTTTAAGACGTAGTCCTTAACTTATGACTGACACACAAAAAAAATGACGTCAGGCGTGTAAAATCAGAAGTCCAGGCAGTTCGAGGTTTATTGCAAGCTTGTGCTCTCTATGAGAATCTGAACTACTAACTGTCAAGGAAAATTAGCGGGAGATAAGAATAGGAAGGAATTCAAGGAGGGCAGGAGTTAGATCTCTTGTGGGCACGGGCTCGAGGCTGATGACGCCTTTGACCTCAGCCTCAGCTGGGTCGTCTCCTACAGCTTTGCTGGCTGAGGAACTCTGGGAGTTGAAATCCACAAGTCTTAAAATTGCCAAGGTTGGGGAGCCCTGCTCTGGATTACGACAATTACAAAGCATTCTTAAAAGGCTGTACTTCTGTTTGCAGATGGGTGTGAATGTAGTCGATTCATCGGTTGCTGGCCTTGGAGGCTGTCCTTATGCTCAGGGAGCATCAGGAAACGTGGCAACAGAAGACATGGTGTACATGCTGCATGGCCTGGGGATTCACACAGTAAGTGAGAAGCTGCTTAAAGTTCTCTCTCCTTAGGCTGCCCATCAGAGGTCGGCGTCAGCAGATAAACTAAATCTATACTTTCATGCAAGTTTTCATTGGATCTTCTTGAAATGCTAAAAATGTGGAAAATAAATTAGCAGGGTAGCTTAGCACCCTTTTTATTTATATCCCACCTTTATACTTTTTTAAAAAATAAGCAACACCAGTTGGTGAGCATAAGCCAGTACTTCTTCCTGCTCATGTTTTCTCTGCATCAACCACCCTATGAGGTGGTCTGGACAGAGAGAACGTGGCCCAAGGTTGTCCACCTGGCTTTGGTGGCTAAGGTAGGACTACAACTCACAGCCTCCTCCTTTCAAGCCTGGTGCCTTTAACTACTACATCAAACTGGCTTTAGCCTAAGTTCTCCACTATTGTGCAAAAGATGGAAAGATAAATTGCTCTTAATTCATACAATTCATACAATTGCTTTTAATTCATACTAAACACAGAACAAAAAATGCTAAGCAGATAATACTGAGCACTCTTAAGATGTGTGAATGTAGCTATAGGTTTATAGCTTAACTTAGTAGGTGTGTTTGTTTGAATCTAGCCAGTGACTACTTCTGTTCACTTTTGTTCTGGTCACATCCATTGCATGAGACAAGCATAAATTACCTCTGCAAGAAGATGGTCCATAAGAGAAAGTATTTGTCTGCTCCTGCATTTAATAGAGTTGCTGCTCCTTTGTAAAGACTCAATTTACTATTCCCCTTGTCTGACTTTATTATTTTTAATTCTGTAAGATAAGATCAGAACTAGAATAATCCCTACCGTTCAGAAATTTAACATTTGTTTGAAATGCTATATATTACCCTGTTTCCCCCCCCAAATAAGACATCCCTAGATAATAAGCCCAATGGAGCTTTTGAGCGCATAGCAATAAGGCCAAGTGCTAATTTCAGGGTTCAAAAAAAAAATAAGACAGCAGGGTCTTATTTTTGGGGAAACACGGTAGTTAATCACTTGCAGCTATACTTAAAGAAAGTCAGTAAATAAACCTCCCAACTGAAGCTTGCAGCTCTTATGTTCCCCAGCATATCTTAACCAAGTGTTGTTTCACACGTGAAAGGCTTCTATTCCACATCTGCTTTTTAAAGGTGGTGAAAAAAATATAGTCTTCAAAAGATTTTGCATTTGAGCCTTTTGGATGTTTCTGTAAACAGTTCTAAGCCACAGGAAACGGAAGCCTGGCAGAATATTATACACATAGTCCTTGACCTGCAATAGTTCATTTAGTGACCATTCAAAGTTACAGTGGCACTGAAAAAGTGACCTATGATCATTTTCCACCCTTACAATTGTTGCAGCCTCTCTGTGGTCAGATGATCAAATTTGATGAACATTTGGCAGGTGGTTCATATTTATGATGGTTGCAGTGTCACTTGGTCACCTTTTGTGACATCCTGACAAAGCCAGCTTTGGATTCACTTAACAGCTGTGGCAAGAAAGGTCATAAAATGGGGAGAAATTCACTTAGCTGTCTTGCTTAAGCAACAGAAATGTTGGGCTCAATTGCGGTTGGAAGTTGAGGACTTACGTGTATAGCTTTGTGGATACAAAATAAACAGCTGCCTTTTTTCCCCCTCTTTCCCTCTAAAGGGTGTGGATCTATCAAAGGTCCTTGAAGCAGGCACTTTCATCTGCAAGATGCTGAACCGGAAGACCAGTTCAAAAGTCGCCCAGGCCACCTGCAAACTGTGAAGTGGACTTGCTAGGGATCAAAACTTGCCTTTCCTGGACTTGCTGGGGATCAAAAATGCAGGGCAGCCAGAAAACTGCCACGCTGGTATTTGTTCCCCTAACTTTATTTAAGCACTATCCAATGACTCAGAATTTAAAGACAAGAGGATGCAACTGCTGGATTTTACACTAAGAGGAAGAAGACATTAAAAGAATGAAGAACACTATCAAACATGTTGGATGTATTTGAAGATGGATGCTGCAATTGTTTTAAGGAGCAAATGTATTATTCTTGCCCTTATTTTTGACCTAGGCCTCTTGTGCCTGAAATCTGTTTTGTACCCCAAGCAACCCTCCCTCCACTGTTTATCCAGTGCTGGGCTTTCTAAAGGTTTTGATTGTCAGGATGAACTTCGCTTTTCATAAGCTTTTGGATCATTATGATCCTTTTTAGGTGCAGTGGTCCCGGGGAATTCTGGGAGTTGAAGTCCACACATCTTAAAAGTGGCCAAAGTTGAGAAACACTGGTCTAGTGGTCTACAGAATTTGCCTCGCCAAACATTGGAAGGAAGAAAATGTACACTGGGGTTTCTCTCCAAATAAAAACATTTTTTTTTTACTTTGGCTTTGAATATTGTTTGTGCCATCTACGCCGCTTATGTTACGACCTATGCTTAGTTCATAAGATTATTTACCAAAACATCCTACCAGTAAATGAGTACTTTAATTTCAACTGTAATATCACAAGGGCTATCAATAGATTCAAACTCAATGTAAGTTGCTCCATTCTTGATTGTAGAAAGTATGACTTCTGCAATAGAGTTATAAATGTCTGGAACACCTCACCTGATCCTGTTGTTAGTCTTGCTAATCCCCAAACCTTTTCCCTTAAACTGTGTACCATGGACCTTTTATGTTTTTTAAGAGGTCCTTAAGGGGACGTGCATAAGTGCACCTGCGTGCCTACCGTCCCTTTCCTACTGTCCCCATTTATATGTTATCATTCCATGTGTTTATGGCTATCTTTTGCCTATTTATATCCTTTAATTGTGCCAATTTTTATGCCTATGTCTATACTGTTACTTGTTTCCTTGTACTTGTTGACAAATTAAATAAATAAAATAAATTTGGTTTTCCTCCAATGTTCTGCCCAAGGGAATCAAGGAGACTGCCAGGGGCAGTCATACAGGTAGTCCTCAACTTAGAACCATTCAGTTAATGACAAAAGTTAGAACGGCACTGGAAAAAGGGACTTATGACCGTTTTTCACATTTATATGGCCATTGTAGCATCCCCCGTGGTCATGTGATCAAAATCCAGCCACTTGGCGACTGGCATGGATTCATGACGGTTGCAGTGTCCCGGGATCCTGGGACCACATTTTGCGCCCTTCTGACAAACACAGTCAATGGGGAAGCCAGAGTCACTTTACAACCAGGCTGCTGAATTAACAACTGCAGCGATTCACTTAACAACTGTGGTTCAGAGTTTTTTGAGTGACGGGACTGATGCTTGCAAAGGTCTCTCGCAGTCTTGCAAGTGGTCTGTCCTCTTATGACCGGATGAACCAAGCACATCCTGGATTTGCTTGGCACTGATTAACTTGTTGCTGGACTTTCAACCTTGCAGTTTGGGGCTGTTCCTCTTGCTGAGCTTTCAGCAAGTCAGACAGCTGAGTTTGTTGATCAGAATATCGGCAGTTCAGCGGTTCAAATCTGGGTTAGCTTTTAGCCAAGTAAAAGGTTGACAATGGAGGAAGAAAGTGGACTGATGCAGATCCTTTTTAATCCCTCCTATACCTTGCTAAGGGACATGGTGGCTCAGCAGGTAAGGCAGCTGAGCTTGTCGATAGGAAGGTCGGCAGTTCAGTGGTTTGAATCACTAGTGCCGTGTAATGGGGTGAGCTCCCGTTACTTCTCCCAGCTTCTGCCAACCTAGCAGTTTTGAAAGCACGTTAAAAAAAATGCAAGTAGAAAAAATAGGGACCACCTTTGGTGGGAAGGTAACAGTGTTCCGTGCTTTAGTCATGCCGGCCACAGGACCACGGAGACGTCTTCGGACAGCGCTGGCTCTTTGGCTTTGAAACAGAGATGAGCACCGCCCCCTAGAAACGAGTAGCACATATGTGCGAGGGAAACCTTTACCTTTACCTTTATGCATTCCCAACTTTTGTGATGCAGCTGAGATTGGTTGAGTAGAAGCCTAGAAACCCCCTGCCACTTCACTAGTTTGCCTCTTTCTGATTCATCGAAGAAGTGAAGCTGCCACTTTTCTAGAAGCATTCTACAAAATGCTCTGTTTTTTAAATATGCATATAAAAATATTTTCACAGAGATAATTCTATTGTCATTAAGCTTTGCACAAACAAGATCATCTTTTTTTAAAAAAGGAATCAGTTGCAAGTCTGATAAATGAAGAAAATCTTGGAAAACTGGTATGTCTCAAAAAGAGTTGTATCAAATTTGTCCACAAATTGGAGCTTCTCTTTAGCTTGCTATTTGCACTGAAGGCAGTGATGAAATTTATGCTTTTTCAGTTCATAATATGCTGTCTACCTGTTCAATGATAATAATATTAACAATTATTTTCCACCAAATAAATACATTCAATTTAAAAGTTTATAAGCTATATCAAATGGCTATTCTGAAATAGTTACTAGTTAATAAAACGTATCAGAAGATTAAGTTTCAAAAATCTGCTTCTATGGCCTTCATTGTTTAAAGGACAGCCAAATGGTAGGCAATGCTATCCTGGATCAATGAAGAGAACTGTGGAGAGCAGGCTAGCAGAAAAGGATGTCCTAGTTCATAAATAGCCTTATGACTTAATTGTCCGTTGAATTACATCATAAGATATTTTATTGATTTCAACGAGGTTCCTGGGACTGAAAATTACTCATTTGGGCTCTGAGTTTCCTTGGAAACCAGGAACACATTAATTCTTGGTAGGGGAGTGTGAATAATGGGTCAGCAGTATCCCTACAAAATGTAGCTTCACAGGATGTTTCCACATTTGCTTTCAAAGGTCTCTAGTATTTAATTTGTATCTAGGTTAGGGTACTTCAGTTCCTTGTGCCATCCTTTTACAGATTATCTTGAACATCCATTGGTGGGGGAAACATCTCATAATCTTTCAAAGCCCTTTCCTTCCATAAATTTATAATGAATGCTTATGGTGATGTTAGAATGTGTTTGTGTTTGAATATATATGTGCTTTTGTATGCAGGGATGCCATGCTGAGGCTTAGAATCTGAAGTGCTGCACTGCACTATTAACCTACTATCCAAGTGTGCTGTGCACTACAAATTTGATAGCCTAAAGGATGGAAAAGAAGGAATGCTTATTAATAAAGTTGTTGAATAGCATTGTGCTAAAAGCCAAGCCTTAGGGGACCCCACAAAATCAGGTTGTAGTGACATCTAGCTCACATTTATCCTTCTTAGTCACAAAAATATAATGGGAAACCTTGACAAATGTATAACAAAGAATGTTTTTCTTGTTTCTTCTAAAAAGAAAGGTATACTATAGTGGAGCATTCCCTTGATCTATCAAATGAGTCATTCTATCATTAAAATGTATGTTGGCATTAGACTTGTACAAATAAGTTCTGATTTGATTCATAACTGGTGAACTGAGTTTCGAAGAGGCACAATTTGAATTTCTGATTCAAGGTTTGACAACAATCCTATTTGACTTATGCTGCTTTGAGGTTTGAAATGCTATTGAAAACAAATATCAATCCATAGTGTCAAGTTCTTAATTGCCCATCTCTACAGAAAGCAATGGAGGAAAACTATGGCAAATCTAGACAGCATTCTAAAAAGCAGAGACATCACCCTGCCAACAAAAGTACATATAGTCAAAGCTATGGTTTTTCGAGTTGCAATGTATGGCTGTGAAAGTTGGACCATAGGAAAGGCTGAGCAACAAAGAATTGAGGCCTTTGAACTTTGATGCTGGAGAAGACTCCTACGAATCCCTTGGACTGCAAGGTGATCCAACTGGTCAGTCATAGAGGAGATCAACCCTGACTGTTCTTTAGAAGGCCAGATCCTAAAGATGAAACTCAAATACTTTGGCCACCTAATGAGAAGGAATGACCCACTGGAGATGAGCCTGATACTGGGAAAGATTGAGGGCCAAAGAAGAAGGGGATGATAGAGAATGAGGTGGCTGGATGTAGTCACTGAAGCAGTAAGCATGAGCTTTGGTGGACTCCAGAGGATGGTGGAGGACAGGAAGGCCTGGAGGAATGTTGTCCATGGGGTTGCGATGGGTTGGATACGACTTCACAACTAACAACAACAAATATCATTCAGTCTAGATCCCCAGGTTGCCCCAATCTGCATCAAAGATAGATGAGCAGATTGACAAAATGGTGGCCCAGGGAGTGCTAGAGCCCATCAGTGACGCCAAATGGGAAACACCTATAGTGACCCCCGTTAAACCAGATGGGTCAATTAGGATACAAATACACTGTAAATAAAGCCCTACAGCAGAATGCTTATCCAGTACCCATGATACAATATCTGCTACACCAACTGGGAAACAGCCGGGTTTTTGCTAAACTCGACTTGGGCCAAGCTTACCAAAAACTGCCCATAGACAATGCCACCATGGAAGCCCAGACTACCATAATGCACCGTGGGGCATTCAAGTGCAGGTGCTTGCAGTTTGGCATGAGCATGGCACCTGGCATTTTTCAAAGCTTAACGGAGCAGCTAATGCACAGCCTTAAAGGGGTAGTGCCCAATTTCGACGATGTATTACTCACTGCCAGTAACCATGAACAATTACAAAAGAGACTGAACGTTGTCCTTAGGAGGTTCCAAGAAGTGGGGCTTAAAATTAAGAAGAAAAAATGCACACTGGTAGCTGAAGAAGTAGAGTTCCTCAGCTACCGGGTTGATAGTTTTGGGATCCGGCCAACTGAGAGTAAGCTGAAAGGAATCCGAGAAGCTCCTACCCCATCAAATAAAGTTGATCTACAAGCATTTTTGGGCCTCCTTAATTTTTACAATATTTTCTTGCCACAGAAGACAATGGTGGCTGAGCGCCTGCAAAGACTGCTTGACAAAAAAAACAACAACCTGGAAGTGGGGGAAAGATGGAAGCAGCCACATTCAACCAGGTTAAAAACTTATTGACTTCAGACCACATATTGATCCAGTACAACCAGACTCTTCCGTTAAGGCTGACCTGCGATGCCTCACCATTCGGCATCGGGGCAGTGCTCAGCCACTGTATGCCAAATGGTACTGAGGCCCCCATAGCCTTCTATTCAAGAATACTGTCTAAAGTTGAACAGAACTATGGGCAAATTGAAAAAGAAGCCTTGGCCTCAGTAGCTGGAATCAAGGAATTTCATGAGTACCTCTACGGCCGGCACTTCGAACTGGTCACCGATCACCAGCTGCTGCTTGGCATCATCACAGGCAACCAACCAACACCAACCTTCATATCACCAAGAATGCTGTGCTGGACAGAATTCCTGGCAGCTTACATCTATACCCTCATTCACCACCCCAGAAAATGCATCGGCTATACAGATGCCCTGAGCAGATGCCCCCTACCAGCATCAGTGGATGATCCAGCAGAGGATGCTGCCATTTTCTTCATTGAGAGTCTCGCACAAACTCTCATCACAGCTGCCGAGATCACAAGAGCCACTGTGAAAGACAGCAACCTGGTGCATGTTTTAAATTGGATGCTTTGCGGCTGGCCCACCAACACAGAAGAAGAGGAATTCCGTCTCTATAAAAATAGACATACGGAACTCTCAAATTTAAGGGGGGGTGTACTGTGGGGTGACAGGGTGGTGATACCCGGACCTTACAAAAACAGATTCTACACAAACTACATGAGGGACACCCAGGGGTGGTCAAAATGAAGGCACTGGCAAGGAGTTACATGTGGTGGCCGGGACTGAACAAAGACATTGAGATTTGGGTTGCCACCTGTACATCCTGCCAGGTGTCAAGACCAGCACCTCCTGCTGCATCGACACACCCCTGGAGGATGCCCTCAACCCCTTGGTCAAGATTACACATAGACTTCGTGGGGCCATGCCACTGAAACACGTTCTTGATTACAGTAGATGCATACTCCAAATGGCTGGAGATTACCTTAATGGCATCCACTACCTGTAATCCACTACCTGTAGGCTATAATCAAGGCACTGTGAGGCCTATTTGCCACACATGGCCTCCCAGACACCATGGTCTCCGACAGTGGGCCACAATTCACATCAAACAAATTTGAAAGCTGCTTAGCAGAGTTGGGCATCAGGACACTCTGTCAGCCCCAGGACATCCATCCAACAATGGACAAGCTGAACAAGCCATGAGAACCACAAAAGAAGCATTGGCATGGCTCAGTACTGGCAACATGCAGGAACGAATAGACAGGGTAGTGATGGCCCAACACATCACACCGCACACAACAACAAACAAAAGCCCTGCTGAACTCTTAATGGAGCGAAAGTTGAGGTCCACCTTGGACAGACTACACCCCCACTATTGTCCTGAAACACCACTGGACTCCTCTAGCAAAATTAGAGAGTTCCAAATAAATGAAAGGGTATATGCAAAAAATATGAATAGGGAACCCTTATTGGTTCCGGCGTGGATAATACAACAAACCAGTCCCCTATCATACAGGCTAGTGACTGAGGATGGAAGAGACTGGAAATGACATATTGACCAACTAAGAGGAAGGAAAGTAAAAGGGGATGCAGGCCCTGAGCTAACTACTGAAATACCGGGAAATAGAAAAAACACCAATCACCTACCTGGTCAGCAGCCAGAAACCCAAACTGAAGGGAACCACCCAGCAGCAGCAGAGCTGAATTTCAGCCATCCATGCAGTGTTCCGCAAATAAATCCTCCACTGGCGACCACCAAGAATCCAGGGCTGGCCCATGAGGGGGAGTTCCAGAATGTTCCATCCCTACCCGGAGGAGCAATGCAGACCTCGACTGCACCTCACAATGACCAGGAAGCAACTGAACTGTGCAGGTCAACTAGAACAAAACAGAAGCCCTCCTACTTACATGACTATGTGCACTAGGCATTGTCGGATTGGTCAGCACTTTCTAGGGGGAAGGAGTGTTAGATATTGATTGACAGATCCCCTGAGCCAATCAGTTTAAATCTGCCACTGACCAATCTGGAGGGGGCTTCCAAGCGCAGGAAGTTTGAAGATCTGCCAGTGGCTGAAGAAGAAGAAGAAGTTGAGTTCGACCCTGTAACTCTAGAGGAAGTAGACAGATTGTTAGGGGGTTTTAACGCCACCACATGTTTATTAGATCCCTGCCCCTCCTGGCTGGTGGTAGCAGCCCGGGAGGTGACGTGTGGCTGGTTTCAGAGAATTATAAATGCTTCGCTGTTGGAGGGCTGCCTGCCGCCTATCTTAAAAGAGGCGGTGATGAGGCCCCTCCTGAAGAAGCCTTCTCTGGACCCAGCCGTGCTGTCTAGTTATCAGCCGGTCTCCAACCTTCCCTTTCTGGCGAAGGTTGTTGAGAGTGTGGTGGCGCAAAAGTTCTCCCGACATCTGGATGAAGCTTCTTATCTGGATGCCCGCCAGTCAGGCTTCAGACCCGGCCACAGCACGGAAACAGCTTTGGTCGCACTGGTTGATGATCTCTGGAGGGCCCGGGATAATGGTCATTCTTCCATCCTGGTGCTGTTAGACCTCTCGGCGGCTTTTGATACTGTCAACCACAGTATCCTGTTGCAACGTCTGGAGGGGTTGGGAGTGGGAGGCACCGTGCTTCGATGGTTCTCCTCCTATCTCTCCAGATGTTCACAATTCGTGTTGGCAGGGGGGCAGAGATCCTCCTCGAGGCCCCTGCTTTGGGGGGTGCCTCAGGGGTCCGTTCTCTT
>JANHFP010003575.1:263977-276805 GCA_032468135.1 Calamaria suluensis
AGGGAGGGCATTCCCTAGGGACCATAAAGTTCCGGGCGAGTACTGGAGTTTTCTTCTGGGCTCCATAAAAGATCTTAGTAAAAGTCACCGGGAAAGAAAGTCTCAGTTCTAAGAAGGTAGTTAGATGGTGGTCAGATCAAATTTTGAGATCGACAAAAACCAGTAGGGCGATGACAAGCCCTATGTTTGATAAAGTGGGCCCCACAGCAAAGAAAGCCCATCGTCTGAGTTATGTTACCTTGAAGATGGTATCCACAGTATGTCCTGTCTGCTAGATCTAATGGGCTGTGCTAATGGGATAATTGAAAAATGCATAAAATGGTAATAGAAGGATGAATGTATACTAGGCATACAAACTGAAACATACTATTTGTAGTGTGCAACACACATATGCTGTTTTACCATATGCATAGCAAGGAATTATGCATAAAGTGCATTTTAAATAAATAAAAAGCACATATTTTTATGACTTTATATGTACTGAATTAGCAATAGACCCCAAATATAAACAAATATTCTTGCAGAGTATTTTTTGGGGGAGGGGGGCAAAGTCATAAATGGAATAGGCCTGAACAATTCAGTAATAATTCCAGTACATTAAAATTCCAATTAAATAAAAATAATGGAATAATCCCATCTGTTCATCATATGATTCTTGCAGACTCACATATTGATTTCCAGGTATAAACATGCTCATCACAGATACTGGCTGAAAAGCAAATTTTGGCACCATGACCAGAATTAGCAAAGGAATATACAACCAATTAAAAAAATCAGTAATAAAATTTTCCAAGAACAATTATAGTTTCTGTGTTAAAAATGTGCACATCTACATGATTGGGATCTTAATTTCCATAGATTATAGAGTGCTCAGATGCAGAAAAATCAAATGACGTACATAGATGAGTCAGTCAAGTGTTGGCTCGTTCAGAAATTCAATTTCTATCGATGCACTATTCAAACAATTACACATATAACGTTGCTCTTGATAGGCATTAGAACATAAAAATACTTCATTCAACATATGTCTCCTTGAACATATGCAGGATCAACAAACTAAAAATGGTGCTTGAAATGTGATGTGTACCAGGAAGACCTGCACCATCAGGAATCAGACTGAGTTCAGGCAAGTGATTTTTATTATCAAGAAAAAGTGCCAAATTAAAATTTAGTACATTTAGAATTAGTAGACTTGATATAAGCCAGATGTTCCATTTGAGATTTATTTAACCACTATTTCAAGTTCAGTTCCAGGACAACAGTTAGGAGAAATGATATTTAAAGCAGTGGAGGGTTTTAGATGTTCTTACTTTTAATAGCAGAATAACACAGTTAGAAGAGACCTTGGAGGTCTTCTAGTCCAACCCTCTGGTCAAGCAGGAAACCCTATACCATTCCAAATATGTGGCTGTCCAATAAGTTCTTAAAAACTTGCAGTGTTGGAGCATTCACAACTTCTGGAGGCCTGATTTTGGCACCTTTCAACAATTACTTCTTTCTATAACCTTCCTCACATGAATTACATTACGAGGAGATGTTATAATAAACACTTGACAGCTTGAAATTAAAAATATTATAATGGCTAATGAAATATCATAGATACAAAAAAATCTATAAAATCAACATATACTCATTTAGGCTTTATCGCATGACTAAGAGAAAGGCTCTCTGCTAGCTAATATAAGAAGACCTAATGTTGAACAGTTTCTTAACTAGCACAGCATCAATTAATCATGTACACATGTATTCTATAAGAACATCAACATTCAAAATGGGAAATCCAAAACAACAACAACCCCCCAAATAACCACCAACCCATAACCACTTCAAATCCAGAAGGGCTTCTAAAAGTTACAAAAGTAACAACAAAACGTGCATAAGAGCACCAGCGTGTCTACCGTTCCTGTCCTAATGTTCTCTTTATTTGTATTTGTTTTATATCCAATTCATGCTTATACTTATATATATTACCTTATATGTAATTGACTAAATAAATAAAATTAAAAAAGAATGACTTTGTAACTGAGTAGCATGTAAGTCCCACCAAAGCAAAAGTATCCCAGTAAAGGTGGAGTACCCCTGATTGTCTTCATTAGATTGGGGTGGGTGGGAATAGTCTTGGATTTTGCTGCAAAAAAAAAGGGCAGGGATGTTTTAAATCCCTGCTGGGAAGCTGCAATGATGACACTTGTAAGCTGAATCATTCTACCTGCTGTTTCCTAAGCATGATAATGTGGCTGAACATTCAATTAAAACCATATTACTGACTTAAAAGGAATGATGTAAGAGAGCAGAGTTCTAAATACTGAAATATTTTTTCTCTTTATCCTGGCTTATTCTATTAGTATGTTTAGCACAGTGTGTGCAGAGCTCAGGGCTTGGTTTTATTTACTCTTCAGTCAATTGGAAGTCAATCTCATTAATGATCTAATTAGAAAAATGTACCATTTTTGGGTGGTAAATCTCAAGATTTATTCACATTTTAGGAGTAATCAACATTTTATTGTACTGTGTTGGATGCGGTTACTTGCACTATGCATGCAGTCCTGTGCTTCTCTCCTGTTTGTTTGCCCTAGATCAATGACAGATCAAAGTTAATGCACCAGAAACTACAATGCCTTTCTTTTCTTGTATGTGCTTGTGTTTTATGACATTTATTATGCACTGGGCATATGTTATATCTCCTTTATTTTGTGTAATGTATCTTTAGCAATAAGCTGTCTAATTCTAACCATATCAACAATAAAGATACTGACAACCTATATACTAATCTATATTACACTCAGTACTGAATAACCCTCTTGTTCTTCTGCTACAAATGTTGATATAAATCTTATCAACAGTATGCATTGGGATGACTCCTTTAGACTGAATCCTACAATCTGTAGGACAGTTTTAAAAAAGGAAAGCCTATTAATGAACAAACTCATGCACTTTTGCTCAGGAGTAAGCTCCACTGATGAGTGCATAGTGATATGTCTTCCTAGAATCAAGTCCCAATGAACTCAGGGGAACTTACTCCTGTGTAGGAATTCATTTGAGCACTTCATCTTATTAAGTGTCAACCTAGTGACGAGACTTGAATACAGTATGCATTTGCTGAATATGCATCATGTTTATTAAAATATGCATCATGTTTATTAAAGCTGGACCATTAACAATAACATTTAAGCAAAGTTTTTATCTTGCAAGCAAAATATTGTTCCGCTATAGTTACAAAAGGTTAACAGGCAACATATATTGTGACTATGTCTGCTGTCTTTCAATCAAGACCTCAAACCAGCCAGATGAAGCAAGGCTAGGGTTTATATTTCCAGCAAGGCTTCATCCCAGTTCTATCATCTCATGTTTATAGATACTAACATACCAACCCCATCAACCAACTATAACAGTGTGTTGTATTTTTAAATACAGATGAAGACCAACAGCACATACATGGACATGTTAATAATCATAATATATAATTAAAGAGATCAAAATTTAGAAGTTAAAACAGCAGGAGAACCTCTTCTTTTATCAGGAAAATGCCATTTACTTTTGGCAGTAGGAGTCACTCTGCCCCTTGTTCTCCTTTCTCTACTGTTTTGTGTTGTGTAGCTTCCAGCACACCAGGCAGCCCAGCTAGAGTAGTGCCTGCTTCCTGGCATCATCAATCCTGCCATACACAACTGCGAGTCAGGAAGGCAACGTTGCAAAAGATCAGAATAGGATTATATTCTGTAAGAAAGATGGAAACTGGGAGAAATTCTCTATTTCCTCCTATGAATGTGTTATGCATCTTAGATAAGACTATTTTCAAGCAAGGTGTCATTAAGCATCTCTCCAAAAAATCCTTCTTCGTTGGACAGACCCTTCCAGGTTGGGATCACAGTGCTCTATAAACGTTCCTGTTCAAGAATCATATAACATGGGGGATTTGGAGGTGGACAATTGAGAGTCCATGATTCACAGTTGTGCTTTTAACAGGCACTCCATTATTCATTCTTTCCCTGGTTGAAAAAAGCCAACATGCCTTCCTGTACACGTGGTCTTAGCTAGATGCATAGCTAAGACATTCTCATAGTACATCAGCTTTATTTTCAGGTGTATAATAAAATCATATAATTCCAATAGAAGATAGTGTGTGTGGCTCAGTGTTGAACTATGGAGTTTTTGGTGCTGCCACATATTTTATTATCCAACTAGGTAACATTATCAGTACTAGCGTTCTGATGTTACCTACTTGGGCAATAAAATAAGTCAGTTGAGGAAGCACCAAGAACTCCACAATCTTGTAATAGTTTTCTGAAAGTGGAACACTGAGTATTCTGAGTTTCTTAAAGCAAGATCTGATTATGGGAACCATCTGAGAGTGCCAGTTAACAACTGCTATCAATTGCTGTCCTGGTTCCCTTTGCTTATTAAAATCATTCTGTGTTAGTCAACAAGTATCTACAGCAGAGGTCTTCAAACTTGGCAGCTTTAAGACTTGTGGACTTCAACTCTGGGGAGACTTTGTGGAGCTTTAAGACTTTTGGACTTCAATAGCTGGCTGGAGAATTCTGGGAGTTGAAGTCCACAAGTCTTAAAGCTGTCAAATTTGAAGACCTCTGAACCACTCAGTGGTTCCTTGTGGCTCAGGGGATCCATTTGGTTTCAGAGGTCAAAGTAAGATCCCATTGAAGGGAAACAGTAATAAGGATATACTTGTATCTTCTGTAAGAAACGTATACTGTTATCAATTATCTTCTATAACAAACATATACTGTTATCAGGCTTCTGTGAAGTATTTGGTATTTGTCAAACATATGTTCCTGCTATTTGATCTGAACCCATATATAACAATATTGTGTTAGAATAGATCTTCTTTTGTTTTAGGTCTGTTAGAGAGAGGCCCTGCAAAGGGGACATTCCTTAGCCAAGTAGAGAGATAAGAAAAAGCCATGTTTGCAAAATATTTTATGGGTAGTTATAGGGAGGTGTTGATGAACAAGTGATCTGAGAGACCAAAGAAAGAGATAATGTATTCCTTTCAGACATCTTGGATTAGCCAAGACCCAGGAGGGTCTGTCCAATAAGTAATGAGGAGGACGGAAATGGACCATTGGGTACTAAACTGATGTCTCTGAGTGTATAAAAGGATGCCATATCTTCCCCAGTGTGGCTATTTTCCTCACATGCATTGTATTGTATGTTCTGGTTATAGTCTCACCTGGTATTTTATTTTTGGCCATTAATAAAATTAATTGCTTCTTTTTGCAAGCCTCGTCTTGATTTTCTCCCTTTGGCATTCTGGTGACTCAAGTACATTTTGGGACCTTACACCATGAATATGTAAATTATTTTGTTCCTGATCAACATGATTACTACCTTCTCAGATCTTCTGACATCCTTGCTATGTCTTTGAAGAGCTGATGCCATTTTTGGGAGCTTTGCTTCTTTCCCTTCCTTGCGGCTTTCTCAGTTTCTGCTTCTAGGTACTAGAAAATGGATTAGAAGCCAGTTCCTTAAATTCAACAGTGTCCCAGTTCTGCATGACTAAAGTTAAAGGGCTAGTTGTTCAAAACAGATAAAAGTACTTTCTATCTGCCAGCAAAATCATATGCCTGTTGGCAAGCTACAGTCATAATAACAATGTAATCCAATGAGAAGTTGACCTACTGTTTTATGCCTAGATTTTATTAAGGATATGATTATTCTGCAAATGGATAGCTTCATATAAAAATCCAGAAACCACATAATGAATAAGTATGGCTGTAAACAATTAAATGGGCTATGTATTAAAAATGCATGTGAAAAGCAGAGAACCCATTTTCCCATTTAGAATGAGCAAATATAAATGTCACAGCATACTTGTGAGCCACTCCTCTATTCTTTCTTGTTAGTCATTTATATTAATACTTAAGTTGTGTGAGAAACATTAGGTGCAAAAGCAGAATATATCACTTACTGTGAAGCACAGGAAAAATCAATTTGCATAGAACTGACCTCTTTTTTCCCCTCCAAATCAGAAACTCATTTCTCATAACCAGCGTCATTTGTTTCTATTATTAGCAAGATTAGAGCACATTTAGGTGAGCTGCAGCCCAGCTATTAGATGCAGATAAACATTCTAGGTGGTGTCATACTTATTATGCAGAACTAATTAAAAAATGAAGTGATGAATTACCATGGCACTATAATCTTCCCCAAATAATATTAACCTATTATTCCACTACTGATTTCAAGTTGGAGATGGGTGACTAGGTGTTTTAAACTTGATTGCATTATGCTTACTTATTGTGTTAAATATACACTAAGGAAATAACTGAATTACAATTCATTTTTATTATTTTTTTCAAAGTACAAATAGATTCTGAGCAATAAATGTCTTGGGGGAAAGTGTCCTTTGGTTTAGTCATTGCTTCAGGGAGTTTCTGGATCAGACTGAAAAAGCTATGCAGATTAATGTAGTTGAAGCCATACAAATTCTGTGTTTGCTCATATCTTCAACATTCTATCTAATTTTTCAGCAAATCTTTAATAAATATCTGTGGAAAATCTTTAGTTCCTGTTGTTTTTATTTTTTTAATATATCTTTCTGCAATGAACAAGTTTTTCTATCAACATTCCTAACTATTAGTGAGAGAGAGGACAGAGAATGAGACAGAAGGAGGGAGGGGGGAGGAAGAGAGAGGTTTATATGACATAAGATCTTGGTATCTGGGAAGATACGAATCCCAGGTACATTTGGCCCTTCCAATATGGGGAAAAAGATTTGAAACAGAGTCTTCAAACTTGGCAAGTTTAAGACTTGTGGACTTCAACTCCCAGAATTCTTCAGCCAATGGTGCTCACTGGGGAATTCTACAAGTCTTAAATTTGCCACATTTGAAGATCCCTGATTTAGAAGGTTACATTGGGGAATGGCTTATCCCACAAAATAAAGGTAGCTATTAATCTCATGGTATTCTGGAGATTAGGAAAAAATATTTGTAGAGATTGAACAGTGATTAAGCAACTATTTCCAGAAAAGAAGAGCACAATTGGTATTGTTTTCATTTTATTATGATTATGGTTATGGTTATGGTTATGGTTGTCCTCCTCCTCCTTATCCAGACAGATGGTCTCAGACAATGAGACAGGGCCTTGACAGCATTACTAAGGTGGGTCAAGACTGGGATGTAAATTTGCTTAGCTCCATATAGAAGTAAAGTGTGTGTGTATATACGCTCATATATATGTGAGTGAGAGAGAGTGTGTGTTTCCATGCATCGTATTGCTATATACATTTTTTTTCCTAAATTGTCTTTAACAATTTCAAATTGCTACTGATTTTGATGTATTATATTAACTACACGTCAGTTTTCATATGCAATGTTTCCTGATAGATACTAGTTTGTATAAATATGCCCAGAATGGTGGACATCTATCCCATGGTGAATACTCATTTTGTAGGTCCATTATATTTTATGGATATAATAAATTCATGATGGATTTCATTTGTAGCCTCAGTTAGAAGCCAAGCTTTTATGCCTGGATTGCATGCATTCCTTTGGAGCACCTTTGCAGAGTGCAACATTCCAAGAATACTGTATAACCACAGACGAATCAGAGACCTTATTCTTTATCTGTAGATGCTTAATAGGCTTCTGCAGATGCCAATGCTATAAGGCAGTGATGGCTAAACTTTTTGCCATCATGTGCAAAAGTGTGGGGAGCATGGGGGGTGTCTTACACAAACATGTCCTCACCCATAATTCAATGTCTCCCTGCACTCTGTCCCCCACCACACATGCACATGTGCTCCCCTTGGGCTCCCCCCGCTTTTGGCACATGATGGCATGATGGGCCCGGGAGGGCCATTTTTTGCTCTCCCCAGGCTCCAGAGGCTTTCTAGGAGCCTGGGGAGGGAGAAAACGGCCTTCCCCACCTCCTGGAGACCCTCCAGAGGCTGGAAACAGCCCATTTCCTGACTTTTGGTGGGACCAGAAGGGCCAAAAATCAGTTGGCCGGCAAGCACATGCATGCTTGAGCTGATCTAGGGCAATACTTGCATGTCGTCAGATATCGTTCTGGCACGCATGCCATAGGTTCACCATCACAGCTATAAGGTATTTACATACTGCATTATAAGGCAATCATATATAGCACTTAAAAACTACACTCCCAAAAGTACTTCTGGCCAATGGTGTCAATCTGGTTTGGTGAACCATCATGCTGACCACAAAGGAAAAAATATATATATTAACACAATCAGAAAATACTGCCATTGAAGAAACGAGCAATTCCATATTCACAAATATTGGAATATCATTATGCTTATCTGCTGAATCTTTTATTCAGTGAATATCTCATCTGATGTGATTAAAGTGTTACAGCTGCACCTTATTTTAAGATTCTTTTATTAACTTTTACCATAACTACAAGGAGAATTATCCCTTTGGGGAATATCCGTCCACATGCACAAAAGCAGCAATTGAATTACTAACTTGTTCTTTGGCGGGTTTTTTCTGAACGATCAACCGCCTCCATTACACTTTTGCATTGATTTTATTTCAATCAACATAAGTAAAAAATGATTGGGAGAATTTCTAAAATTACATGGGAATGTAGCTTCAAGATCGTGGCCTTTTTCCCCCCCTTTACTACCTGAATTATAGCTTGCCCCTTGCTATATAGGGGTGGGCATGACTACCAGCCTCTGGAAAGATAGCTTAATCTTAGGCAGTGAGAAGCAGAATAATTGAGATTCAGCAAAAATTCAGCTTTACTGATTTCAATGGTTTTTTTTTTAAATACAAACATACGTAACTCACTCATACCCTCTGACATATTTCCTGCTGAGAGTTGAGTTCAGCCTGGTTTCAGGGAAGACAAGTGTGCGAGAATCCAAATGTTTCTTCCAAAAGAGACATTGTATTGTATATATATTGTCTTTGTCAGCAGTGTCTATTGCCTATTCCGTTCCACTTCATCTTTTGTTGAACCACTAGGTTACTGTTAAGTACTGGGCCGAATATGACTTTCTACATGGAGGTTAGCTATTAACTTATTTATAGCTGGTTGCTATACTCTGGTCTGGTCTTTGATCTTGATGAATCATCCATACTTTCTGGCAGTTCCCATCAAGCAGAAGCAATGATATATCTCCAGCATGGCTCCCACTGATGTTATTTAAACAAGACTTAAAACCTGATTCTTACCACGGGCTTTAGGCTACCATGAGTGGTATATACTTCTTGTGGGATGATGTAGTTGCTCTTCTTTCAGACATCTGCTTTCTGGAGGTGCTGAAGGTGGTGGTATTGTTTTGTATTTCATTATTTTAAATTGTCATACTGTATGCTGTCCAGAATCATAACTGAATTAGGTTAAATAAATAAGATGTAAATGTTATTTACATCTCATGCATGGTCTCAGTAACTCTGCAGTTACTCAGCTGCAGAGACCATTCTTCCATTTCCAGGCAGTTTTATTTTCACATACCACACCTATTAGTTTTAACTATCAGTAGTGACTGATTGCTTGCTATCACTCAACATTTAGGAAAATGTCAAATAAAGCTGTTTTCTACAAATATATACAGTGCCTACTGAATATATTCTCAAGGGTTTGAAGCAAAATGCAACTCTAACAAAAGTCCTATTTACATTTAGTGATAGGTCTGCCCTTCCTGACATTTTGTTTTTAACAACAATCTTAATTATTATGATCATTACCACAGCTTGTTTAAAGTCCCATCTATATTGAGAAATCATTGAGAGTTGAAAAGGTTTTGGATTTGAGAAGCTGGATTATAATTTCTAAAATTTGGCCATTTTAAATTGCATGGATTCACCATAATCTCCATGAAGCCTTGCTGGAGAATTCTGGGAGTTGATGTCTACACATCTTGTGGCTGAATTGAGAAGTGATGATCTAGACCAGAGGTCTTCAAACTTGGCGGCTTTAAGACTTGTGGACTTTAACTCTGCTAGCTGGAGAATTCTGAGAGTTGACGTCCACAGGTCTTAAAGCTGCCAAGTTTGAAGACCCTCTGATCTAGAACCATGAATGTTTCACATATTTATATTTCTCCCACAAGTAAAATATTTGCATCTAGGACATTTTATGTGAATCACCTGGCTGGGAATAAACCCCATTGAACAGAATTTATTTAACTTCACAGTAAAATAGTCAAAGGATTATACAGTAAAATCTGAACTGATATTTGAGCATCCAGAGATTCTGGAAAACAGTTTAACAAAGCAATGCACGTAGGAGGCAGGGGGTGAGGGTGGGGGAGTAAAGATTTGTCACCATTCCTTGAAATCATTAAGATACTTGATCACAGGCATTAACAAAAGAAAGATGAGTTTGCCTCCTGCTTGGCCATCTGGATAGGAATGAAAAAGTAGTAAATCAAAAAAGTGAAAATTCTAGGAGATGAGGGTCATCAATTTTCAGAGTGCTAATAACAGAAGTAAATTTAGATGCCAGAATGAAATCTTGCTTGCAATCTATAGCACTCTTTCTCTCCAAACTGTTAGTGCATTTGAGGAAATGCTTTTAAACATGAATTCAAAAGCTCTGAAATCTAATAGTGGTGTAGCTATTTATGCTCCATTAATGAGTTAGTAGAGCTTTATTTTTATTCTGCAGAGTAAAATAATGCCTAGGCTTCAGAAACTGTTTGCATAGACCCAAAATAAGGATGGAGCAGAGTTAAATCTTATGTATATTTATTTACTTAGAAGATAATCCTACTGACTTTAACCATAATTACTCCAGTGTAATTTTATTTAGGAATGAACTCATCAACTACTCACTTGTTGATGAAAAATACAAGAGTAAGACTTTTCAACATATACTATACATAAAATTAATAAAGGTTAATCAATGAGTTTAATCCAGTCTTTCTCAATTTGGTGTCTTAGGGGTGCCAGACTACAAATTCAATACTATAACCTTGCAAATGGATCATCAGGAATTATGGGAATTTTACTTTACTTTAACAAGTGTTGGAACGCTACCCAATGAAGAAATGATCCACTGTTAGTAGTTCTTATTGCCTACTAATATCTACTTGTGCAACTCATTTGGTTGAGAGGCAATCCCTCTCTCATTTCTAAACTAAATTCAAGGGGACATAAAACACTAGGGTTAGGTCTTCTTCTTACCCAATCAATCACCTCCATCTTACTGTTCTTCATCAGGAAACAATATTTTAAGATGTGTTCAAAAGCTAAGATTGTGTAAGCACATAGCAGCTAGATTGATGATCACCCCAGGAATGGTAGCACACTCTGCTCCTCACACAGCAGCCACCTGCTTAACATCTGTGCATCCTACATGCTGACTTTGATACCCAATGTCTTCCACTAGCTGACAGGAAAGTAAGGAAAACAGGACAGTTCTCCTCCCTGATCCTCTTGGTATCAAAATGTTTGTCTAATAGTCTCTCCTGGTTGAACTTGCTTTTGTTTTTGACTGGTTCATTCTGTTTGTCCCAATTAATATTCAGTGCAGTATAAATTCAGGGCTCAAAGAGCCCATTTGAGAAAAGGCATACGATATACAGTAATCCCAGGGGACCTTACAAACTCAGGTAGAGTAATGGGACCTGTTTCTTTCTTGAAGCATCCTTACATCAGGTTGCATCTTCCAGAGCAAAGAAAAAAATGTGGTCCTTCCTGAATATCTTTTATTTGCTCATTAACTGGCTAGATACTATTCAGTATTTCCCAACCATAGGCTGTTTGTGTGTTATTTACTGATGGTATTTTAATATGTCCAACAATGAATTAGTTTTTAGACTGATGTCAAGAGGTATAAATCATTCAAAGAACACTTACAACAAAGCAGTAGCATGTGTCACCAGTATACAGAAAAAATGGCAATGTAAAATATTGCAAAAAGCTATTTTCACTCGTATGTACTTGTCCAGTAGCCTCAAGCTTTTGTTGTGGTTGTTTTTGCAATTCCAAGTCTCTTAGTTTCAGTGAACATTTAATAAAAGAAAAACTGACCTCAGAATGTTATTGCAAAAATGAATCAGTCCTCAAATATTTGGTACTGACCTGTAGAACAAACACAAGACACAAACTCTACCTAGTCTTCAAGTCCTAATAATTCATACAGTAAAATACTGCTAAAAGTATTAATAAGCAAATAACACTTCTAAAGAAAAAATATCATTTATTCATCCTCATGCATGATAAAGCTCTTGCAATTTCTAGACTAACTTTATATTTTTACTGAATATATTATTACAAAAGTACTTGCTTAATGAAGTAAGATGCACCAATTGTAATAAGCCTAACAAAGAGCTGTATAGTATAGTACTGTATAGTTAGTATAGCTTCCATACTAACTTGCTCACTAAGTAAATTACTTCCCTTAAAAATGCCAGGCCAAACAAAGAATCAGATAATTCCAGGGAGATGAGGATGACATGATTTCCATTGGGGAAACCACTTTGAAGTCATGAGAAACAGACTCAAAGGACTAACAAATGTGGTTAGAGCATTTAAGTGCAGAATAGAAATCAGTTTGCTTCAATTCTTGTGCAGAATCAGTAAAATATCTGATAAAACAGGAGAACATTAAAATGGAACATTAAAATTGAAACTGTATCTATCGCATTAATGAATTAGGAATTTACATGGCTTAAATATAGAAGTGAAAGGCTTAAAATGAAATACTTTGAAATAAATTAAATGAAATAAACTCCCACATAAATTGTAATAATTTCTCAATATCCCAAAAAATCCAGCAAATTCTAAACTTTCAGTGCATTGATTGTAGTCATTGGTTCTTCTTCTTCTTCTTCTTCTTCTTCTTCTTCTTCTTCTTCTTCTTCTTCTTCTTCTTCTTCTTCTTCTTCTT
>JANHFP010003576.1:88447-100692 GCA_032468135.1 Calamaria suluensis
TTTTAAATTTTGCTTAACTTTTTGGACAGCCTTTGGGGATATAGTTTTTTAAATTTTAAACCTTATTGTATTATATTTTTTGTCTTTTAATTGGCTGTAAACCGCCCTGAGTCCTAGGAGAGGGGTGGTATAGAAATCCAAATAAATCAAATAAATCAAATCAATTCTCATGTGCAGGAGAGCTAGAACCAGTTGTGAAATCCTCCGCGCTTTGCCACTGGTTCACTGACCCAGCATGTGCAGTGCATGCCAAATGCGCTCTGTGAGTATACAGTGTTTGTTTGTTGCACAGTGCGCAGGCATGGATGATGCACACCAAACGCATGACATGTGCATGCATTGGCGCTCACATCAAATGCACTTTTTGCACAGAAAAAGGAGGCTTAAGAAGATAAGTAGAACAGCGAGGGGGGAACAGCTGTACTGCGCGATTTATATTCACTAGAAAGCAAGATTTCCTGCTTTCTAGCAAATATAAATCACATGGCACAGCTGATAGTTGCTTTTTTTTACTACCGGTTCACGCAAACTGGTAGCTTATATTACTACCGGTTCTCACAAACCGGTGCGAACCGGTAGCATTTTACCCCTTGTTATAACCATTGCAACAATGAAATCTGGAATTTTGCATCAGGTTGATGATTGCAGCACTTACTTTTATGTATAGAAATTTGCACAAATGTAATAAGACAAAGGCAGTGGTATTTTTTCTGTATAGTTGAAATCTTCTGGATGTATGGAAAGAGTCTTTCTTCTCTAATATTTTAAAATCATCTGCAAGGAGAAAATGTTTTCTTGTGGAAAGAGAATGTTTATGAACTTAAGAGCTCTTATCAACTGCTGGTTGGAGACAGTAAGAACTTTCTGTACAAATAAAAGATTGCCTTTTCCTTTCTCATAGAGAAAGACAGATAGTAGTTGCTGTTTGTCTTTACAGTGAAGGTACTTATCAAGGATAAATTGTGTAGGGGGTGGGAGAATTTTCTCTAAAGTCTTGTCACTTGATATCATTGGATCTACTGAGGAGCATGGTAGAAGGTATTTTCTCTGTAAAAATAATGCTGGTTGGTGTTAAAACTTCTGAATTCTGTATTTGAATCTCAAGATCTACTGTCCTACTTTCTAATTCATTTCTGAGAAGAGTATAACCTGCAGTTATGTGTAAAAACATAATCCAGGTATATATAGCACTTACTGCTATTACTGCATTCAAGTGAGAAAATCCTCTGTGTTCTGGAGGAAAGCATTTCTAACTGCTGGATATATTTTTCTTGTTTGCTGGTGAGATAATAAGCTCTGAGCACAGTTACGCTGAATATTGAAGGGTGGGAAAAGAGAAAGGGGGTCTTGAAGAGAGGTAAAAGTGGCTGGCTGATTTATTAAATCAGAGATTTTCCATTTCTGATGTTCACAGCTAATATTTGTAAAACTGGCTACAGAAATAGAGGGCTTAGCTGATGTTATCGATGACCCAATCATTGCTTTAATAGTTATATTTGTCTATATGAATGGTAAGAATTTTAACTAACTTTTCTTCCATTACGGTCTGGTTTTTGCTTGGCTGATTTCTAATTACATGAGAAATATGTATATGAATTGTTTATGAGCAGAAATGCTCTTAAAATAAAGTTAGTCCAAAAAAATGCAGCAAAATAATTTTGTATGCTTCCAAAACTAATATATGTCATGAAAAATTTTAATCCATGAATGTCTGCTTTAAAATGTCGTTTGTATTTGCCCTTTGTATATGGGATTTGTAGAATGATTAAATGATTACATTATTTTACTATGAATTGCTTAGCTAATATATTCTGTATATTCTGAAACATTTGTATATATCCTTTTAATATATATCCCTGAAAGAATATAGTTAACTTTTAGCTCTGTGAACCTTTTTCTTGATTCTTTATATGAAGAACATTTCTATTTTTAAAAAAGTATTGCATGCAGTCTTAGGAGTTGCCTCTGACAAAAACTTGTTTTATGTTTTAATGCTAAGTTTTTTGGACTTTCAAGATATAGATGTTCCTAAGCAACATCTTGTTTATTGTATCAGCTCTTTAGCAGTGCTATTTATGTAAAATAAATATATTACAATGTACATTTTTCAATATTTTTCAAAATTGGAAACTTCCTAGTTTACTGTAGTTCAGAATATTATGTGTCAGGACATACCAACCACAATTAGTCACATATAGCTGGTTGTGACATCACAGTTCAATATTTAATTAACCAACCAGATATGGGACTTGAAAAATCTGTCTGTAGAAAATAGTTTGTTTGAAAAAATGTAAATTCAGGATAGTTATCCCTATGTAAGTGAAAGTTGTTAATTTTTTAAAATATAGATAGTGAAATAGAAGAGGAATCTGAAGAAGACGAAGACTATATTCCTTCAGAAGACTGGAAAAAAGTAAATATGAGCTTTATGATAAACTGTATCAACATAATATGTATTATATAAATTAATTTGTGGGAAAAGTCATTTCTAACATTATGAGTATTCAAAGCTCCTTCTTAGGAAGCTAGTCCCAGCTAGATGGGACTTTAGGAGCCTTTATAGTTAAACTATTTGAAGATTAAATTTGAATGATGTCACAGACTGAGTACTTTGCCAAAAGATCTGAAGCATGCAGCTATAGTTTATTTTAAAAGTTTTAAATCTGATTTAAATAAAATCATTGTTGAAATCATGTAAATTAAAATATATTGAGCATTTCACAGGGTTAATGCAGCAAGGTTTTGGGAAGGAAGAAAATGTTTTTGTTAGTTGCATCTGCAATTTTATTATGTTTCATTGGAATTTACGCCCCTCCCTCTCTTCTTTATCCAAATGATTGTCACTGGGAAAAAAACATTTCACTGTTGTGTCTGCCTGATAACTAGGGGTCAGATTGAAAGTCTTGTTTTGACTCAGTGCAGATTTTGTTTTTAATCTGACATTCAAGGCTAACAGTTTGAATTTGCAGATAAACTAGGATCATTTATTACTTACTTTCATTCTCATACAAAAAGTCAGAATTCCAGAATCTTTTCTTATTCATGATCATTAACAGCAAAGGAAACCTTAAATTTACATGCAAGTAATCTGCTTTGCCAATTTCCTAACTAGACACAATCTGGAATTGTGGTTTATACTGTAGTTGCTGCAAATTCTTTGCATTTGACAGCAGCAAGTCCAGAATTTGGATCAAAAGTTAACTACTACTTTGTTTCTGGGTTTCTGGGTTGTTTAGCAACTCGGGTTAGGAGCTACTTGGCAGTTTTTGAAAAAATGCCATGCTGGCATTTTTATTGGCAAGTTTTGCTACTATTAAACCCATGTATTTGTTTGCATTAGTCAGTATATGAACAAATATACTTATTTCGTACTCTTAAAATGTTTTTATTGAAATTGGTATTTGACTGTCTTTCTAGTTCTTGAATTATAGAATAGAATAACAGAGTTGGAAGGGACCTTGGGGGTCTTCTAGTCCAACCCCCTGCTTACTCAGGAAACCTTATACCACTTCAGACAAATAGTTATCCAACATCTTCTTTAAAATGTCCACTGTTGGAGCATTCACAACTTCTGGAGTCAAGTTGTTCCACTGATTAATTGTGCTAACTGTCAGGAGGTTTCTCCTTAGTTCTAAATTGCTTCTCTCCTTGATTAGTTTCTACCCATTGCTTCTTGTTCTACCCTAAGATGCTTTGGAGAATAGCTTTACTCCCTCTTCTTTGTGGTATTTGATCTGTGATTACAGATGATTTATACTTTTTTCCAAACAGGAAATTATGGTGGGCTCCATGTATCAAGCTGAAATTCCAGTTGGTATATCTAAATATAAAGAGAATGAGAAAGGTAAAGTGACTGGCAATTAATTTTAATTAAGGTTGCAATTATGAATAATGTATAAGATACAAAGAGTATGTAGGGAAGCTTTATATTTATTCATACTGAGGAAATAATACAAAGGAAATAGAAGATGGATTTGATCACCATTTTAAACAAATTGGTTTGTTTGCCTTGGTATGTTTCTAATGCTTTTAAACTAGCGTTATATGTGAACTGAAATCACTTTGATTCATTTAAAAATATGGTTAAACAAACTGGCTTAGATTGATAAATACATATACACACAAGAGCAAGGGATGATCCAAACCCCTGTACAAGGTTTCCTTACCACTTACAAAACTGGATTTCCCATTACCAGGTGCAGGACTTTCTATTGTATCTCCCATGTATGTAACTTTAAAATTCTTAACATCCCATGAATTACAGATCAATAATAATATTTCAACCTGCCTGAATTAAAGGATCTATAATAGTGAAAGCATTTTTTTTAGAAATTGTAGCTGTGGTGCTTTGGAGATTGCAGAAACTCTTAAGAACAATTTATTAGTTGAGCAACTTCCAACACTTCCTGGCAGTTGGAAATTTGGTACTGTATATATTACAGTGAGATAAATTACAATTAATTCAAAACATTGGTTCTCCCTGGTTCATTGCTTAATGATTAATTAGCTGGGTAACTAATACCCTGATTCTGTTATTGGCTATATTTATTGAGGACTTTGAATGATGAACTGTACTATTTCATTTCAGGGTGAAATGATGTGCTCAGAAATTAGTCTGAAATGTTTCCAATAGTTGAGAGTCAGTTTGGTCTAATGGTTAAGGCAACAGCTAGAAAACAGGAAATGATGAGTTCAAGTCCCAACTTAGCTAGAAAGCTATCTGGGTGATTTTAGGCCAATCGCTCTATCAGCCAGATCCACCTCACAGGGTGGTTGGTGTGTGGAAAATAAGAAAAGGAAGGAGTATTATGTGTATTTGCCACTTTTTTTGTAAAAATAATAAAGGCAGAATATAAATAAATACATAAAATATGTAATTAAATTGATTCTCTTTTGTTTTGTGTCCTTTTTCTTTTCCTTTTGTATGTTAAAGGGAAAAGTTATAAAATTAAAAGACACTTCAGTTTTCATCATTGTGGTTTATATGAGGCTAACAGCATTTATAGATGTTAGATTTGGTAACATCTTCTATAGCTGGCAGGTTATAATATAATTTTAGAACAGTTTCTTAAAGGGCTGTTAGGAAACAAGGATCAGGATATTTTTGCTATTATATTCCTCAAAAGGGTTTCAACATTCAAGTGCTAGTTTTTCCTTATATATAAATATTTAACAATAGTTACTATGTAATGTAATGTTGCTGGAAATCTACTTTGCAATGACTTCTGGAGGTGATGTCATCATGAAGCGGAGCAAAAGAACGGGGCTCCATTCCCGAAGCCTGAATTTTCCTGGCAGGAAGCCTCTAAAAGGCACTGTCAATCCCGGAGAGATTGAGAGGAGAAAGGGGAAAATTCGAGGACCTCGGGACAAAAGACAATTCCACTGAAGGTTCAGGAGAAACTCCTTGATACCAGCAGGGAAGAAACCAGCCATCTTGTCCAGTTCAAAATGATGACAGCTGCAGAGCAGGAAGCAAAAATTGGAAAAGCAACATAAAGGCTTTGGTGCGAGAGGAGATCCCAAAAAGAAGGTACAGTTTGATTGTCAGACGGCGGAGCTGAATTAGCGAGACTTTGAAGCGCAAGGCAGGGTTTGTGCTCAAAAGTAGTGGCAATCGGGAGAATGGAGAGGAGCAGGTAAAAACAACAGCTAAGCAGTGACAGTGCAAAGAAATGAAAGGAGATGAGAAGAGGAAGGAAACTCTAGACAGATATATCCTGAGAGAGTGGATTGGTGACTATAAACTCCATTTATTGATAATATCTTACAGATTTTGAGGACTTCAAGGACTAAAGGATTGGAATAGATAACTGTGCATATTGAATAGTGACTTGGTGGATTTACAGGCTTTCAGGATGGATTAGAAGTGGAATATAACAGGACTGGTGATTAAACTGCTACAAGTCAATAAATTGGATAAAGATATAATTTTTACAACTCAATAGATTTTTTAATTTAGAACTTCAATAGTAGGGAATGTTGATGCTGCGAAAGGAGCCAGAGACTGCCATCTGGAGGCCAAAGAAACTGTATAACTAAATAAGTAGTGTATGTAAAGAACCATGCAAAATTGAGAAGATTGTACCAACTTGCTGAAGCAATATAAGAAAAGGAATCTTGTTGAACGACATTGGAGGACAATAAAACACAAAGCAAAAAAAAAGATATTTATATAAATAACACTATAAGAAATATAAGAAACAGAATTGATTGTAAAAGGTAAAATAACTGTGTAAATTTAAGTATCTAAGATAGAATTGCTGAATCTTCAAATTATTATACCTATATAGTCTGTACATATATTCATATCTATTTAACTTCATTTTTAAATTAATATAAGTTGGTCTTAAAGGTTCAAATCTTGGGTTATTACAACTAGAACAACTACATTCAAGATATCTTATATATCACCTTTAACTAATAATTGTATACAGCTTTTGTATATTTGCATATCTATATATTTATACTTATACAAACTGATCTTAGAATATAAGAATTTTACATTTATAGCATAATATACACGCCCATATATCTATATATCATCATTTACATATTTAAAGATATATTAAAGGCTGCTTTATTATTATTATTATTATTATTATTATTATTATTATTATTATTATTATTATTGTAGAAATCTTGCTTAAGGAAGATGTGGGGAGTGTGGAGGCCTAAAATATTGTATGTTATTTTGGATAGGAAAAATGACTAATACAACAATCATTATTAAGTTAAGAAAACAGCTCCAAACCCTGCACCTACAACCTCATCACCTGCACACCAACGTTCAGTAGAAACCATTTTGGGAACGGAGAAATCAGCCTCAACACTGACCATCCAGAGTATGCAAGCTACATTATTAATGATACAAGAGGCAATGACAAAAACATAGGCAGCAGTAGCAAATAACTATGAAAAGACAAAAGGAAATCATAAAGAGATCAAACACAAGATGGAAGAAATGAAAGGAGATATTAGAAGAATGGATGACAAAATAGGAAACTTCCAGCAAACGATCCTTAAAAATGAAGAGAAAAAAAGTAGAGAAAAAAATGGAGACAATGGAACAGAAATGTGTGCTTGCCAACAGAGACTTAGAAGAATCAATTGTGTTTTTAGAGATGAGGAAAGTGTTCTTCTTAAGATTCCAAAATATTGTGGAAGATTTAGGCAGAAATATTAGCGGAGGCACTTCAGAAAGACAAACAGGATATATGGAGAGATATAGACGAGGTATACAGAATCCATACAATATGCACAAAGACACAGATTACCGAAGGAAGTCCATGTGATGTTTACAAAAAAGGCAATAAGAGATGAAATATATAAGAAAATGAGGGAATAAAGAATGGGCAAAGAAGCGACTAAAAAAGTAAAATATTTGGTTATCACCTAAATGTTCATCAATCAAAGAGGACAACTATAACAAATTAATACTATAGATAATAAAGGATTTGGAAACCTGGAAAAAATTACAATTATCTCTGAGAAATTTTGCAATTATTTATTGAGATATAAAATGGAAGAGGAGGTAGTCAAAGAAACTGGGCCAAAAACTTTGGCTATAATATTGAATTGGAGAAATGGGAAAAACTCTTGAACAGAAACTATAAATAGATGACATCAGTAGCCTATAAGGAAAATAAGTATAAAATGTTTACAGGTTTTACGAGACTGACTAAAATGTTGCCCAATACTTCATCAGCCTGTTGGAAATGTAGACAAAATCAGGGACGTGTCCCAAAGCAAAAAAATATTGAAATAGAATAAGAGATAGCCAAAAAGCAAATAGATATGAAACCAGAATTATTTTTTTAGGAATATTTTCAGGGGATTATGGCAAAAAAATTCTACATATCACAACAGCAGCGAGAATAATATATGCACAAAATTAGAAGAATAACAATATGCCATCAGAAGAAAACTTGATAAGGAAAGTTTTAGAGTGCACAGAGATTGATAGACTCACAAAAGATAAGAAAGAAACAGTATTAGATGGTATGGAATAAATGGTACGAATGGTTAGAAGGGTAAAGGGTAAGGAAAGATTAAGAAGTTACAGGAGTTAGAATGTAGTAGCAAGCTTGTAGAAAAGGAATTGACACAATGTATGATTGTAAATTAGTATATTGATATATTAATATTTATAAGTAAGTAATAGAACCACAAATATAGATAAAGATAAATTGAAATAAGTGGGAGAATGGATATATAACAGATGTATACTGATGTGGAAATGTTGTAAAGAAGAAAATTGTTAAAAAAAAATTTGAACTTTAATAAAAATATTTTTTAAAAAGAAATCTAGTTTGCGGTTACTTGGAAATGGATGAAATAAGTAAAAAAGGTAAACAAATGAAGCACTTTCCAGAAGCTCTTTGCTTTCCCTTCTTTAATTCAGGTTTCCAGTTTTTCATTAATATTTTAAAAAATGAGAAATTTATGAGTCATATGCAAAGAATGCAAAGAATTATCTCATCTTTAAGTATTGTTAGGAAACATGTAATTATCTGTCTGTAATTTTAGTGTATGAAAATGATGATCAATTGCTATGGAATCCAGATTACTTGACTGAAGATAAAGTGATTGAATTCCTTAATGAAGCCTCCAGACGTACAGGTGATGAAAGAGGAATTGATGCAATTCCTGAAGGATCCCATATTAAAGATAATGAACAGGTAAAATACATGGAAATCTTCATTTGCCAAAAAAGCTTTTCCACTGGCTAAAAAGGGAGTTGGTATTTAGCAGCAATCCTCCTTCCAGCAGAGACATTTTAAGCAGACCACTCCTTCAGAATGTTACTGTCAAAGGAATAATATCAAATATCAAATCCATAACATTTTTGAATACCTTGAAGAGATTAATTTAAATTTTTACATAGAAAAATTTCTATAGAAAAACCTGGAGATCATCGTTCAGATTACTTGATTTCTGTCATTTTTAACATTAGAATTTTAAAATTGAAACCTAAGATGACAATTTGACTTCTTCTTTTGCAGGCTTTGTATGAATTAGTGAAATGCAATTTTGATACAGATGAAGCATTAAGAAGATTGAGATTTAATGTAAAAGCAGCTCGGGGTATGTATGGTTTTTTTAAAAAATGTGTTTCACTATTGTGAATTTCTACATCATTTTTCAAATTTGTTTCTTACATTTACATGCATGCACACACAGCCACAGTGATTTTCATACTTTCAGTTGAATATTTTATATAACCATATTTTCCTTCTGGTAGATATGGAGAAAGAGAGTTCATCTGAAGATGGGGTGGTGGAGGAGGTGGGACGGGAAGAGGACAGGGAGGACCTAATTCATAGCACATCTTTTGCTGTGGAGGTATTTCCATACTACCTTGGTTATCTTGAAAACTAGTACAGCATTTTAAAAAAGATAATGATGGCAACTCATGGCCTTGTATTTTCACAGTGCAAAGATTTCTGTAAAAGTATATGAATGTAAAGAACTTCTATGCAGAAAATATTTTGTCTGCTCTGAAAGAAAGGAATGGCCCCTTGATAAATTCTGCTTTCTAAACCAATTAACCCCCAACCCTATCCTAGGAAATAAATTAGGCAAGAAGAAGATGCTTACAGTATGAAGTATTTGCTCACCTTCCCCATGTACTCTTTTAAATATATTATAAGGAGCTTCCCTGTTTCCACATACCTTTATCTAAATAAAATGGTCCTATATCAAACATGAGATATGCTATCATTTTTAATACTTAAGAATTCATACATAGACTTTCTTTGACTTATAGTTTCTTATTAATTTGTGCATTGTGTATTTAATTCAGAGGAGTTGTCTGTTTGGACAGAAGAAGAATGTAGAAATTTTGAACAAGGTTTGAAGGCTTATGGAAAGGATTTTCACTTAATCCAAGCAAACAAGGTTAGTAACTTGTATAATGATGAAAGCATTAAGTGCAAAAATGTAATGTGGGAGATTTCAATTTGCTTTCTCTCAACATAGCGTTAGAAGATGCTCAGTAGTTCATGGCCACCATGCTAACGACATAAATGATCCATGTTACGGAAGGCTGGGGAGCTTGGATGTAGAATATTTATTTTATCTCTGATCTGTAAACCTAAAATTGCTCTTCCAGCTGCCTCAATTTGGAAAGTTAATTTGAATGAGGTCACATTTTTATTGTAATGAAGGCAATACAGGTAGACCTTGACCTACAACTATTCATTTAGTAAATTCAAAGTTACAATAGTGCTGAAAAAAGTGACTTCTGATCATTTTTCACAACAACATTACAGCGTTCCTATGGTTATATGATCAGAATTTGGACAGTTGGCAAATGGTTCATATTTATGATGGTTGCAGTGTCCAGGGTCATGTGATCATATTTTGTGACCTTCTAACAAGCAAGTCAATAGGGAAGCCAGATTCACTTAACAACCATGGTATTAACTTAACAACTGCAATGATTCACTTAACTGTGTCAAGAAAGGTTGTAAAATGGGGCAAAATTCACTTAACAACTGTCTCGCTTAGACAGACTCAATTGTGGTGGTAAGTCGAGGACTTGTCTTATTGCTCAGTTTTACTCTAATGTGGCATTTTAAAAAGTGCTTTTACCTTTGATCTCATGAGACCTCAGTATGGCAAACGCAGTTATCTCGGTTATAGGGTATTATGATCCTTTCACAGACTGAATTTTCCTTGTGCATATTAATAGTAATTATCACTGAACATCAGTGGCTATCACTTAACTGTCATTAACCTTGAGGCTGACCAAGTTGCCACATAATCACTTTCTATCCATTTTAATTTGTTACCCAATTGGGTCTTTAAGCAGTCTTTGTGTAATGTTTAGCCATACATAATCTGAAAAATTATTACTTAAAGCAGACAGAAGCATTATGGAGAAATTACAATGGCTCCTTATCTTCGAAGTACTACTGTCAAATCACTGGTTCTAATCAGGACATTTAATATTGATTCCATCTCTCAAAACCCTTTTGTTTATATTCTGCAAAAGATGCTACACTATTTGATGGCAGTTCTAGTGGCTTATGCAATTATGGCACTAATTCCATTGGGTTATACAGTAGTTTATTGAGATAATGTTCCTTTGATTGTATAGAATTCTATTAGTCTCTTTATATGCATCCCAGAATGACATTCAGTGCTTTTTAAGGCTGTTACCACTTTTCATTAGCCTCCTGCTTACAGTCCATTGTTGTTGTCAATTAGCTAAAATGTTGAGTTCTTCTTTTTCCCATACCTTTCTTAGCAATTATTCAGTTAAAAAGAAAAATCATGATTTTCTGTAATGTGCTGTTTCAAATAATTCTTCACCAAATCTACTCCATGATAGTGGAATTCTTCTCCAGCAAACTCAAGAGGATTTTATTCTTTAACAGAAGCAGTAGTTTTTCACTTTTTAAAAAACTGATTTTCCTGAGACTTGACTTACAGAGGTCTGTTTTTGATTACTGTTTGTATTATAGTCCTACTACCTCTAGTGCTATTTAAACAAATAAATATGTAGCCAAGATTAGAGTACCACCACAATTATGATGATGATGACAGTGGTGAGGGTGATATGCCAAACAAATCAAAGACAAAAAGGGGTGTTGCATGATTGAGTTGAAAAAAATAAGAGCAATTTGCTGTCTGCTGGCTTTCTATAGGCAACACGTTGACAAAAATGTTCCATATTGAATATTCCCTTTCCTATAGATATGTCCTTTAATGTGAATTTTATATTAAAGTGGATTATATTCTTGGTATGTAATAAACACAGGTACGAACAAGATCTGTTGGAGAGTGTGTAGCATTTTACTACATGTGGAAAAAATCAGAACGATATGACTTTTTTGCTCAACAGACAAGATTTGGTAAAAAGAAGTACAATCTCCATCCTGGTGTAACGTAAGTCTTTTTGATTACATGTTAGTTTCCTCATCTTGTACTGGACTAAAATAATTCTTTAAAAAATGATGGATTTTTTAATTAATTAGGAATCAAAATGCTTCTTTATAGTCATCAATCTGAATACCACTTCTGTATTACATTAGAATATTGTTTTCTCAAAAGTACAGATGCTATTATTGAAACTACAACTTTATCTTTTATTCCCAAGGTCCAGATTATATGCCTCATTTTCCCACAATTATCACCAATAGTATAACTCAGTGAAGGGTAACATTTTTGCCATCATGTGCCAAAAGTGGGGGGAAGATTGGAGGATCATGCATGTGCATGTGCATGCTGACACCCAT
>JANHFP010003579.1:0-12792 GCA_032468135.1 Calamaria suluensis
TCGTTTGGCGCGAAAACGCCAGCTATAAAAGAAGCGGCTGCGGCTGCGAGTTCAGTGCTGTTTGTAATTGCGATTGAATTACTTGTCTGCTAATAAACCTGTGTTGTTACACCTTGCCTGAATTACTTGCGTTCAAACTGATCAGTAAATTAAAGGTTCATCTTGTTCTACATATTTTTCATTCCGAGTAAGTCATTTTTAAGCGTCCCTGTTCTTGTTTTTTTCTTCTCTATCTACTCATATTTAGCTCTTTCACTTTCCTTCAGGAGTGAGGTGCCTTCTCTGCTGGCCTGAAACCCAGGTTCCTGGTTGTTCCGTAATTCTGACATACACCTACTACACAGATTTCACAGGTTCAGCCACTGCCACTGTGAGCAGCAGGACATTTCTCAAATGTCTCTTTCATTTATTGCCCCCAGCACATAGAACCTTAGAGGGATAAATCATTTAACAGGTGGTTAAATATTCTTTAAGGTCTGGAGAACAAGAGCAGAAGCAAAAATTGGGGCAGGAACATGAAATTATAAAATGAAGTAGGGAAACCACACAGAGCCTTGTCATCATGTCCTGATTTTGTTGATAGGATGGAAAGGCAATGCTAAAGGACCTCTGTCTTTTCATATTAGGAGAAAATATGTCTTTCAGGATCAGAATAGAACTGAAAAAGACCCCTGCTCATGCAGGAAATCCTATACCATTTCAGTCTCCTGTTAAAAACCTCCAGTGATGAAGCACTGAAACTTCTCTAGGCAAGATGTTCCACTGTCTAATTGTCCTCACTGTTAGGAAGTTTATCCTTAATTCCAGGTTGCTTCTCTCCTGGATCAGTTTCCGTCCATTGTTTCTTGTCCTGCTGTCTGGAGCTTTGGAAAATAAGTTGACCCCCTCTTCTTTGTGGTAGCTCCTCAAATACTGGAATACTGATATCGTGTCATCCCCCCTTAGTCCTTCTTTTCTCTAGTCTAGCCAAACCCAAATCCTGCAATTGCTCTTCGAAAGTTTTAGCCTGCAGGCCTTTAATCATCTTAGTTATTCTTGCTATTATGTCACATAAAGGTGCACATGTATCCAAGATTAGTTTTCAGATGTGGGTATAAAGGCAAGTTCATTGGGAGACTGAATAATCAGAAAGAAGGATTGAAATATAGTGAGGGTGTGTGCATGGATGTATATGTGTATATGGAGCTTTCTGTGATGGAGAATAAGATAAGGTTAGAACTGAAACAGTAAAAAGGTCAATAGAATATTCAACAACTCAGCACATAATCTATTAAATACCCACCATTGAGTGCATCCCATGTAGAAAATTCATATAAAAGTAGTGGTTTTTAAAAATTTAAATACAGTTTGCAGTTTAACAGGATTTCAAACTTTACTTTGGAAAAATAAAATCTGACCTTTTGAAGTCTTATCATTCTCTGCATCATATGAGTTTACTCCACTCTTACTGAAATAAATGGGTTTAACTTATTTAAGTCATTCTACACCAAGTCAGCAGATACTCTTTCACATAGCACCCGCCTCAACTCAAAAGGCTTTTAAGACTTATTGACATTTTTTTTAAAAAATCCACTAGCTACAGTATATGTTTGCAGGTTAAGATTACAACCTTAACATGTACTAGTAATGAACATAAATGAACTCAGAAGTGAACTACTTCAAAATGATACACAAGGAGTCTTCAGCATTTAATTGAAAATCTAGCAAGTGGACTTAATTGTTTCACTGAGCAAAGGGGAAAATAATGAGCTTAAAAGAGAGGGAAACATGGTCAGTTTCTTGACAGTTTTGGAATGGAACTCATCTCAGTTGCCAAGAAATACAGTCCTTCTTATATTTTACTTTAAGTTGAGCGCTAGCTCTCTGCTCAGCTAGAAAACCGCCTTCAACAACATTTCATTGTCTGTTGCATTCTGTTTCTCTACTTCAAGCCGTAAGTCACATTTGAAGGAGCTGACATTTCCGAGCCTGGTAGGAAGACAGGAGAATTTTTCTCGAGGTATTCTCTTGACATAAAGCGACTGCAGAGGCATGAGCTCCCTGATCCCAAGAATGGAATAACCTTTTCAAAAGGAGATGGAAGAGCATAGTGATGTGGTGGAGGGTGCTAGACCTTGCAGGATTTTAATGAAGCTACTGATGAGAGGAGGTGAGAATGGAAACCAGCTGGTTCCAAAGAATAGAGAGATCTATGGAACTGTTTCATGGTGTCCAGCAGAAAATAATCAAGGCACGTCCATTGAGTGTACAGGAAATTGCATATAGTTTGAAGTTTCTTAATTTCTACTTTTGCAATATTTTTTTTCTTTTAACCGTTGTAAAGTCAGATTGGCATCAATAATGCTCCATCTGAAAGTTTAAGTTAACCCACCCACCTTTCCATTCCAGGGAGGGTTTAATTTGATCTATAACTTAATTGGGGCAGGTCACTGTTTCTTAGTATTCATAAATTGCACTATCCCCAACTTGGTGAAATCCCACACATGGAAGTTGGAGCCAGGGGTGAAATACAGCAGGTTCTGACAGGTTCTGGAGAACTGATAACAGATATTTTGAGTAGTCCAGAGAACTGGCAAATACCACCTCCGGCTGGCCCCAGAGTGGGCTGGGAATGGATATTTTCCAATATCCTTCCTCTGCCATCCCCACCAAGCCACTCCCACAGAACTGGTAGTGAAAAAAAATGAATTTCACCACTGGTTGGAGTTAGGCAGGATAATGTTTCAAAGAGATTATAGCACTCACTGTCAAAGACAAAAAATACATTCTAGCAATTTTTGCTTCTCCTGCATAGAATAAACTGAAAAGTCTTTTATTTGTCTGTTTATGTTAACATTTTTATGAATAAATGGTTTTGCTTTTATATGAAGGAAAAATGCCATATATTTTTCAGCATGACCAACAGTTTTGTCTTGAAACAGAGAATATAATTTTCTCCATTCTGCCCCTGGCAAATATCCTTGTTCTTTCTCTGGTCAAATTTTATGGAATGTCATAACAATTTAACATACAGTACTGTTAGCTTATTTAGAATACTCTCAGAACAAATAAAATCCATTCCATTATGCAAGGAAATAATAGTAAAACTGGTAACTAAGTTTTATTGTTGCTTCAACTTCTAGCCTTAATATATAACTACTGTATTTTTTTAAAAAAAAATAGAGGTGGGTATGGAAAATTAATTAGCTATGATATGAGTTATATAAGAGTTGTTAGAAATGAGAATTGGCTACTAGCTTCACCCCCAAACACTAGAGAACTGCAGCAATTCGGTGCGGAGAAGAGTATATTGTAACAGGTGTATTTTCTAAGGTATCTGCATGTAGAACTGAGAAAATAAACTAAGTTGTATAAATGGTTGGGTTTTTTTATATTCAAACTAGCTAGTAGGAGTTCTCTTAAAAAAGATTAGTAGTGTTGCTTCTCAGGTAATTTACAATACATTAAAATCATTTAGTGTGTTTTAAATCCTGCATTTCCTTCATATAATTCAGGGACATAGACATATTTTTCCCTCTTGTGCATCCACTAAAACAGAGGTCACCAACTGGTGGTCCGTGGACCACTGGTGGTCCCTGAGAAAATTTTGGTCGTCCGCAGAAGAAATATTTGCATTTTTAATATTACACTAAATCAGGGGTCCTCAAACTTTGGCTGCTTAGCTCCAGTAACTACTTCCTGTTGGGGCCCTAAAGCAGTGGCTGGGAGGGAAGGAGTGAGTAGGGCCCTCAATGTGAGTGACATCAAGTTGGTCACTCCCACCCAGTAACCTGACCACCTAGCCACGCCCACCCAGTTGGTCATTAGGCAGGTCATATTAGTGGTCCACAGGATTTAAAATTATGAATTTAGTGGTCCCTGAGGTCCAACAGGTTGGTGACCCCTGCACTAAAACATATTTCTATCTGTTAATCCCTGAATGCATGGAATAAACATTTACAAACAGTTACATTCCAAACTGAAGACAAAGAGAGCGAAGGAGTGAGAGTGAGAGAAACATATAAGGATATTTCATTATAGTTGCATTAGATGTGGAGAGATCTCAGGATTGCAGACTAATTTTTGCTTTGTTTGTTGACCTAGAACTGTACGATCTATTAAACAGAGATGCTAAAATATAGACCTAGAATCAAAGTTACGAATGCAAGAATTGGATAATGGTTACAGTCCTTGTACACAAAATGCAATACTGATTGCTTGTTATTATTAAACAAATTGACACCAGAATTCATTATAACTTATTACAAATCACTCAAAGCTGGTACAGTGGTTAGAATGCAGTACTGCAGGCAAACTCTGCTCACAGCGTGGTGTTCGATCCTGACAGACTCAAGGTTGTCTCAGCTTCCATGCTTCTTAGAGCAGTAAAATGAGAACCCAGATTGTTGGGGGCAATATGCTGACCCTGTAAAATGCTCAGAGAGTGCAGTGAAGCTCTATGGAGCTGTATATAAGTCTAAGTGCTATTGCTATTGCTACTAGTTACCAATGGTCTCTTGGTCTCACTTCAAAAGGCTGGTTGTTACCAGTCGTGGGCTCCTGCCTGTTCAGACAGGTTTGAGCAAACTGATAGTTCCAATCAGTTGGCCCCACCCACCCTGGTGCTATCATCTTCTATATAATTGCCGGTTTTTCAAAGCCGTTTGTGCGCATGCTCACATTTTCAATTCCGGGTGAACTGGTTGTTACAACTGGCGGCAGACCACCACTGGTTGTTAGCTACTATACTACTACAGATGACTTCCTTATTCTAATTAACAATGGAAAGAGAGGCTGCTTTAACAAGCTTTATCTTCCTGAGCTGCCTTTCTCTACAGCATACAATGCAAACTACCGTGTTCCCTGCTTTGACACTAATAAATTAATTGCTGTGTGCATCCTCTGGCATGTTCATGCCTCACCACCACTGGTGAAGCAGCCTGTGGTATTGTATGCCTTTCAGTGGAAAACAACAGGGGTTGTCCAAGAGAGCAGCTACAGCACCTCTTGGATCACCAGTGATGGAGTTGTAAAGCTGGGTATCATCAGCACATTGATGGTACTTCATCCCATGATGTTGAGTGATCTCACTCAGCATTTTCAGGTAGATATCTTTGTTTTTCTTGCTCTTGTCCACTATCCAGATTCTTGTCATTAGGGTTATCTACAAATATTGTGTTAGTAATTTACAGTAAAATAAATGTGGTGACTCAGTGGCTAAGCCACTGAACTTTTCGATCAAAGGTCAGCAGTTCAGTGCTTCGAATCCCAGTGCTGAGTAATGGGTGAGCTCCCTTTACTCATTTCAGATTCTGCCAATCTAGCAGTTTCGAAATGCAAGTAGAAAAATAGGGGCCACCTTTGGTGGGAAGGTAACAGCATTCCGTGAGCCTTTGGCACTTAGTCATGCTGGCCACATGACTACGGAGACATCTTTGGACAGCGTTGGCTCTTCGACTTTGAAACGGAGATGAGAATCACCCCCTAGAGTCGGGTATAACTAGCACATATGTGCAAGGGGAAAGCTTTGCTTATGAGAAAATAATAGTTATTTAATAGAGTTAGAGTTATCTAATCAGGATGGAAATTGACCCATCAAGTTATGTATCTAGAAATCTAGAGTTTTGATGTCTGTAAAGATTACTACTTGTCACCATCAAATCTTTATTACTGTCATAGAGCAGCACATAATACTACTTGTTAATTTAGCAACATATAGCAAGAATCCCTAGAGGTAAAGAAAAAAAATCTACTCTTGAATAAGATGTATATATTTTTAGTAAATAGAATATCCTCATGTCCTATGTTCATCTTCATCAGCTGTCCTTTCCTTGAGGAGAAACGTTTCAGTCATGACTGGATATATTTAAGACAGCTGCAAATAAAAACAACTGTAATTTTTAAAATATACAAACACAATATTGTTCCGCGAGTCTGCATATATGCTTTTTCCTGTATGTTTTTGTTTTTTCTCTCTCTCTACACACCCACCCACATCACCAAAATTTGACAAATCAAAACAATATTTTAAAAAATATTACACTGACATAGAACATATCCCTAGTATATCAAAAATATCACTATGATGCTGCCTATGTCAAGGAAAAAAAACCACGCCATAATAGTCCCCCTGCTGATATTTTTTTAATTACTGTAGCCCCTTATGAATAAATAATAAATAATTTACTGTTGGCTTCTGCATTAGGAAGTGTTCTTTGAGTTTAAGTTTCCTGGGGTAATTAACTAGAGCATCAGCTGCCCATAATCTGACCAAGAGGCAATTCATCTTCAGCACTTCATTAGTAGGGCTCCATGTCACTTTGATAAATTAATGACAAACACAGGAACAAGCACAGCTTACTACAATGATTTCAGCAGCTGAAATCCAAGGGAGACAGCAAAACAATTGAGTAGAGAATATTGTGTACACAGATTCTTTCTCTACTCTCTTGGGTGCGTGTAGACAATCTATCTGTACAAGGGTTATTATGGGTGAGAGGAGTAATGTTTTGTTTTGGAATTTTTGTTCTGGAATTGCTTTTCTCAAAGCCCTGATGGTTTCCATGCCCTTAATTGGGGTTCTGAAACTATTATTGCTCAGAACAGCCACTGAAAAATGGGTTTTGGAGAATATAATAGCACGACTGGGTTGTTACATGCACACATATGTATGTGGTTAATGGAATGGACAAGTCTATTACTTTCCCATTATGCCTCATTAGGAGTTCCACTAGGAGGTGTTCTCACTGCCTTAAACTGAATTTCAAGAACAAAATTATTGGGTTTTTTACCCTGATTTCTTTTCTCTTTTTCTCCTGTTTCTTCTCTCGTTTTCTCCTGTTTCTTTTACTGACCATTTGGATTTTGTCAGGATTTTAGCTGCATCTCTCATAAAGTAAGAGTTCAGACCTCTTATTGATGAAAAACGTTCTTTAAAGTTTTTCAGTGATAGAATCATGAAAATTTGTAACTTTCATGTTCCGAAATTCAGAGAATTTATCCATTGATTACTATAAGTTATTTCAGTTATCTTAGTTAATAACTGTAATTAAGTTATTTCAGGGGTGGGTTCCAACCAGTGTTACTACCTCTCTTCATGCACACACTTTGTGTGCGCTTTAGATTGTAGACCAGCATGCTTTGCGTGCATGCACACCAAATGTGCGCCACGCACATGCGCATTAGACTTTAGACCAGCTGAGGTGTGGAAATCCACTCTGTTGTGCCTATCAGCTGAGCCTCAAAACAATGAAATTAAGATAAAAATAGCGCCTCAGGCAGGCGGGAGGGCTGAGGTCACAGACGGAGAGAACCACTTTGCTTACATCACACTGTCGCCACCACAGAATCGGTCCAAACTGGGAGCAACCTACCACTGATCCTGGTGTTATTTCATCTGGACTATGGCAATAGTTTCCTGAATGGCTTTCCTGACAGCTCTCTGCCAGATTCGCATCCAGAATGGTATGGTCCAGAACCTTTTCTTGTTCATCTCTCTTTTCTTTCCCTGTCACTCCTTAAATTGGCTAGGTCTTTGGGGACATATTTTTTAACTGTCAGTGCTGCATTCCAGTTGAACATTGAACAGTTAGTTCAATACTTCACATTCCTGTGTTGAGCTTCATCACGCAGTCAGGGTCACTCGGTTTCCCCGCATGTTGGAATGGCCATGTCATGTTTCAGAGTTTTCTTTCTACTATTTCTGTTCTTTGGAATTGACTTCTGTTATGAAACAGTGGGGGTTTAATCTGTTAAGATATAAAAAGGCCTTTAACATGCTTCTTTTTTCTAAGATTTTTATGAAGCTGGACATTTTTTTATTGGCAATACCAGTTAACTTATCATAGGGCTGGGATTGTACTTAGATATAAGCGCCATACCAAATGAAATACTGCTAAATACAATTTCTTCCCATCCTTTTTTTTTTTTAAAAAAATCTCCAACTCTCTTATTTATGAAGGATGGAAAAATGGGGAAAAATTGGTCTGTTCTTACTTTATTCATCTTTACCAGTCTATAGGAAACAGATGAATGGCTTTGTCCTGATCCTATTACTTTTGGGATACATAGGTACTGGAAGATCATTCAAAAGTCTACTATGATTCTTAGTCTGACAAAATTAGGTAGCCATAGTTTAAACTCTGACTATTACATTATCACAAGGGAAATAAATTTATTTATATGTCACAGCATCTCTTGTTCATATCATAAAAGTTGATGTCCTTGACAATACAATTCAACTACCCAAGCTTGGATGTGTGAGGACTGGAATGAATGGTTTTTCATGACTTCAGTGGAACAGGACAAAGACTTGAGAAACATTTGTTGCAAACCCATAGAAAAGTGTTTTTCCTTGTTAACAATATTGTCAAGCCTAAATCTATTTCAGGGAAACCTTTTTAGGATTTAATACTATCAATTTCTTTTTCTTTAAAATCTTCTGGTTTCCAATCAGATTTCTTACAAAAGCAACTTTTTGGCAACTTTTTGTTTTATCATTTGTGAGCTGCTGTTTATCATTTGTAAAGCTTTAATTTGTGTCTTGTTCTATAGCCATTCTTGTACCTGCCCTGATAACAATGGCAAAACCTAGATCACTGTTGTTTCAATTTTAAGAGAAGAAGGGAAGAAACAAAGGCACACAAAAGAATGGAGAAAGAAGAAGAGAGTGCTGTATTTGAGAAGAAGGATATCCATCCCTGGTGAACACTTCCTGTACATGCTGTGAATAATAGTTAGATTTTGCTGAATTTACTCTTTCTTTCTTTTTTAAAATTTACATGCAAAGATAAATATTGGTCTCTTGTTTATGTGTCAGTAAAGCTTTTGCTTTACTGCCTTTCTTTCTCTTTACAATAATAATGGATTATTGGCACACTCCATCAAAATTGGGATTGAGCTGATGAATCTTTTTTGAGGGATATTGGAAGAGAAGGATGGCTGTCATTTGTTCTCAGACATGAACCATACATTCTTCTCAGATTCTGAATGTATCTGTAGGATGTGTATCCTACAGGACATGAATCCAACAGCACACACACAGAGACTTCCTCACAATAGAAAAATATTAGCTGTCATGATCATTTTGATATTTTCAGTATTTGTTCCAGAATAATGTGTTCAATCTAGGTTGATATCTAGAAAGCTTTTGTGGCACAAGAACATATTTCACCGATGATTTGACAGTAGGAAGCAAAGGTAGCAAAGTTTATCCCTATTGGCATCTATGTATATTGTGACTTGTATATTTCTTTTTTCTATTGTATTATATTATATTGTATACTGTACAGCAGTGTTTCTCAACCTTTCCTTCACTAAGGAACCCCCTTTAAATATTTAAATATCATGGACCATGGCCCCCAAGACCTAACTCAAGGTTTAAATCAGTGGTCCCCAACTGGTGGTCCATGGACAACTGGTGATCCATGAGAAAATTTTAGTGGTCCGCAGAAAAATTATTTGCATTTTTATAATGCATTAAATCAGGGGTCCTCAAACTCTGGCCCCTGGGACAGATATGTGCAATGAACATTTGTGTTGCTGCAGACAGTCTGTTCCTTTAGGGTCTTTTTTGTGGGTTGGAGGGTGACAGAAATTCTGACTTGGGATCTGCTTCAGCTTCCTGGTGCTGGGCTTTGGGTCAGTGGTGGGTTCCAAAAACATTTACTATCTGTTCTGTGGGCGTGGTTTATTGTGTGGGAGTGGCTTGATGGTCATGTGACTAGATGGGCATGGCCAACTTGATATCACTCATGTCAAGGTTTACAGTTAGGGTTAGGGTTAGGGTGCCTGGACTCTCCTCAACTCAAAGTACTCAATGAGATACAATTTCCCTGCATATTTATTTACTACTAGTGAACATCCAAGACATTCAAAACAAACTATTTAATCCTAAGTATATATGCCTTTTGTGTACATAAATATTACATACTGTAGTGTAGAGTGTTTATAGGCACACAAAGATACATTAACTACTAGACACACACACACACAAACACCCACCCACTCACCCACAGCTCTTCTAAAACTATACATATTTAACCTCACTTACTACATTTGGAAAAACACACCCAGAGTCCACTTTCTGCCACACATTTTAACTATAACTTCTGTACATTTAGAACATTACACACATCTTCAGATGCTCTTCTTTAACTTGCACATGACTGTTAGTGCCAGGAGAGGTCGTGGATTGACTAAAATATGGTGAAACACACTTAACAATGCTCTTCCTTATCAACCAAAATTTTGGCTCAATTGTGATCATAAGTCAAGGACTATCTCTGCCTTCCTCTGTTAGAGGCACCAAAATAATCCATACCATGTAAGATTTCCTGATGGAGCAGAGGTTTGGGCTCTCCCCAGGATGGTGCTAAAGGTGTGGGGGGATCAGGGAGCCCACTCACCTCTAGGCTTTCCCTGGGATGGCACTAAAGGCACAGGGAGTATCAGTTGTTCCCGGTGCACAGCTGAAGGCATAGGAGGGGTCCTGGAGCCAATCAGGAGCATTGCAGGGCCACAGGGAAGGGAGTAGTCTGCTAGCACCCTTCCCATCATCTGGGTGACCCCGACATGCTTACCTGCTTTCTACGAGGCTTTCCTGCCAATCCTGTGGCCAGGCCCACTTGCCTGCCTTCCTCCCCCAGCCACCACCACTGCCTCTTTGTTCAACTGATTACCTTTCATGGCAGCTGGTCCAGACGGGAAGACAAGTTCACCAGAGTTTTGAGTGGCCCTCAGCCAGCAGCAATTTGATGAGCACGCATGTGAGCATGGATGGCCGAACAAACAGTCCGTGCATGTGCACTACCATTTTAGGTGAGGAGCCATGTTTCAGCTTGCAGAAAATATGAAAAAAATAAAATTGGTAAAAATCTCGCCAGTACTGGGTGAGGGAACCGGTTTGCTGATGTCATCTGATCATTGCTACCAGATCACACAAACTGGTCCAAACTGGGAGCAATGCACCACTGCTTTGGGTGAAGGCTGGAGGGAAGTACCGCTGATGGTGAAAAGCTGGAGGACCTTGTTCCAGTGGGATTGCATCATGGCCCGGAAGTGGCTGACTATCTCAGCCTACTGAGTCTCCAGCTCCTTGTACTTGGCCTTGCACTCCCACAGGTCTTCCCTCTGCTTGTAAAACCAATGCTCATAGTCCTCAGTGTGGTGCTTCTACTGAGCCTCCTTTTGCCAACTCTTTCTCATGGTGGCTGCTTAGTTCCAACAATTACTTCCTGTTAGGGCCCTAAGGAGCCTGAGCAGGGAGGTGAGGAGTGGAGGGATGAGTAGAGACTGGCAAGGCATCCCTCAACATGAGGGACATAGAGTTGATCATGCCCACCCAGTCACATGACCACCTAGCCAAGACCACCCAGGCAGTCATGAGACAGATCATATTAATGGTCCGTGGGATTTAAAATTCTGAATTTAGTATTCCCTGAGGTCCAAAAGGTTGGGGATCCCTGGTTTAAATCATAACATTTCTTCAAGCCTTTGTGGGCTTTTTCTGATGACATTGCAGCCCCCAAGGGTCCATGGATCACAGATTGATAATCACAGTTGTTCATTGATTATGGGAAAGACTCCATTTTTATCACACTTCTTTTATGCACCAGTGCATATTTTTTTCAACAGAGGTAGAGCAGGAGGATTTTACTTACAAAGTGTAGTGAAATCTAGAAGACATTTGGTTTACAGTTTTGTTCAGGAACTAGATAAGCAAAAATTTGTCAAGTATTTTGGTTGCAGAGTGCCAGTCCTGGAAAGCATGGCACCACAATTCCCCATTTGTTTTAGTAATGTATATTTTAGGTTAGAAAACAAATAGTTCTGTTTCATTTAAAGAAATAGGGATGGAAATACTAATGATAGGAAAAAGGAAAAGAACTTGGAGCTAGTCCTGCTGAAAAGTTTACTGTGACGTGATAAAATTCTGAGGGAAACTCTATCACGTTTTCAGTGTGGCTAGAATAAAGTGAAACAGGACATTCTCATGTAGCAAATAAACTTTTTTATTTTGTGTTAGGATTTCTACAATTTTCTTTGGTAGAGCCTTTTATTAACTGGCTAATAAAATACAGATCAAGGATGAAATCCCTGTCGACAAATGCCAAAAAGAGGCGACATAGCAAAACACAAGATAGAAATATTGGGATTCATTCCTTTGATAGATATAAATTTTGACTCGTCTTCCATCTGTGGTGTCAGCATCTCTGACATTCATAATTTACTGTTATAAACAGTGAGATAACAGCAAGACACTCTGTGGGATGGAAGGAAAACTTGAATGGGAAATGAATTATATTTTTAGTTGAGATGTTGGTTATTACTGAATAAGAATTTGGACGTCAAATAATTATTGTATAAAATTCAAGCCAAGATGTATTTTCAAGTGAATATTTAATCCTGTCAAATTCCAAATGGTAAATACTACTACTCAAGAGCCAATAAGAAGATGTGTGCTTGGCTCCTCATTCCCTAAGTCAGTATGGAATTCATTCAGGCATAGAAAAGACTAAATGAAAGCACATTTTTTCTGTTTTGGAATTAGTTGTGTTTCCTTCTTCCACCCTTTCCTCGTGAATTTTTTTCCGAATCTGAAATGTAATTTGAATACTTTTGAGCTGTACATTGGAAGTAAATAATTTGATTACACCATAATTTTCAATTGTACAATCAATTCCTTTCCTTTTTTCTGGGCATTTGAATCTGTCCTCTCATGGCAGAAGAGGAATTCATACAAATTTATAGACAGATTTTCAATGTCATCTAGACCAGGGTTCTCCAACCTTGGCAACTTGAAGACTTGTGGAC
>JANHFP010003579.1:23500-34270 GCA_032468135.1 Calamaria suluensis
TGTAACAGTCTCTCTCCCCCCCCCCCCCAATATTTTGGGTTTGTGAAATAATTCTGGATATTTAAATTTCATTATGTCCTTTAAAGTTATTTCTGATATTAGAAGTGGACATCAAGAGTTATGAGATTGTCAGTTGATAAACATGATGCAGATGGCTGAGATTTACAAAGACAAATGGGCTCTGGTAACTCCTTAATAACATTTATGTAAATGCAAGTTCATCTCTATTAAATCACCCTGCCAGAGGCCACAGACAATTCGTTGTTAGTAGGACATACCAATAAATGTGAGGCAGGGATGAGGAAAATAGCTTTAGAAAGCCATGTGCCAAACTAAATTTTGAAACAGCACCGAATGCCACTCAGACTCCCTGGGAATCAGGGACCATACAAATTTAATAAATTGTTACACGCAGTCAGCCAGGTCTTTAGATTGGATTTGGAAATTTTGTCTACCTATCAAGTCCTTTGCCATTGCAAAGGACAGTTATATGTTATATAATGTTAAATATATTGTTGCAGGTTGTAAGCTGTCCCAGGTAAAGCTGTAAGCTGTTCCAGGTAAATATTCTGATGGTTATTTTGGCAATTGTCCAAGGTGTTCAAGTTGGTGCTCCAGATGTTTTGGGATTGTTCAAGATGCCAATTACTACTGTAGTACTACTTTTGCTTTCTTTTGCCATAATTGTTCCACTTCTTTTTGCAGGTCTTTCTATTTTGGAAATTTCTCCAGTTCTTTCTCTTCTCTTCTACTGTTTCCAGTTACTGCAAAATCCACTATTCAGACTTTTTTGGGGTCATTTTTATCAACAAGTCTGGGGTATAATGTGACAGGTGCTTAACTGTTTGAATTCTAAAATATTAGAGCAATTTCACTTCTTTTTTTAATCAAGTTTTTAAAAATTTTATATTACATGTACATATCAGTTCGTGAACAGTGTGTTGCCTGGGTGCCATGCATTACAGTACAGATAAAATAGTAGTATTAATCATAGTTAACACATTCATCCAGCTTATATACTTCTAGTAGTAATACACATTTATATCAAATTATAATTTTTCATTATTTCCTATTTCTAAAACATACATAACACTACCACTCTTCAGTTCTAAACTCCCTCTTATCCTTGCACTTCTGTTATTTTATAAAAAAATGTGTCTTCTAATATTCCTCCTTTCTCTTATTTCTGTCTTTATTCTAACTTTTATTCATGTCATCATTATATTAAAAGACGCTCCCTTTGTATTACAATACCATACTTAATTATTTCACTGTTCAATATCTAAATATAGAATTCTAATACCAATCATAATATTATTTAAACAAATAAAGAAGCAATTTAGCTTCTTCACTTTCATGTAAAGGAGGTGGAATAACCTGGCAAATATTTTTGATGTTTGATAGCCATGACCTAACTTGTTTAGGAACAAGAAAGGAATCAGTGCAATAATAAACAGCAGTGGTACATTTTTTTCCTTAATTGTTGATTTTGCATCCAAGTTATTCAGTTGTAATTGCAGCCATACTGTACATTAGCTTGTTTGTCTGTTTCTCACACTGAGATGGGTCTTATATTTGCTATTACAGTTTGGCATCTTTTTGTATTTGTGCTAACTTTCTTTGGAAGAAACTACAGTGTGGACAGCCTTATTTTGTTGTTTATGTTGTTTCTGAGGGGAAGGCAGAAGACGGAGTGGCTGATTTGGGAACGAAAATGATTCAGGCTTCCAATCCAGCAATAGTAGGGATTCCTTGGATTTTGCAGGCAATTAATTCCGCACAAATTATTTTGATTAATTGATCCAGTTGACAGCTTTACTATTTTGTTGGGCATCATTTTTCATAGGATTCTTCATGATATCTCAGGTGTCTCACCTGAAAGACAAAAAATATATCTATGTCATGCCTTTGGACTTTTGTCGTCCTTTACTTTCTGATAAGGAAATATGAATGTTTTCACACCTGTATCTTGTTATGCACTCTGGAAAATTAGGAGCCATATTTTTAAGCAGGATCTCAGTTGCTTCAGGAGGAGGTTGTCATTAGATGTGTAGCTTCTGGAGAGATGTTGGAATATTGGAGAGAAGAATGCAAGAAGGAGAAAAGAAAAACAAGGAACATAGACCATGACTCTGAAACATAAACAAGAAATCTTGGCAAATCTTGAGAGAAGTATCTCATTAGCAGGAGCAGGCAGCATTGGAGGATAGAAAGGCACAGGTAGCAGTATAGAATTGGAGACAGAGTGATAGCATAATGGCATAGGTACAAAAGGGCTGTGGTCTGACCCACTCAACAAGGAGCGAGTTTGCTTTGTCAATCTTGAATTCTATTTACTGATATCTATAGGGCTACTTAGCATCACTTTTTGTCAAAGAGTACATGTCAAACAGTTATGTTTTTGCTAAAGAATCTTTGCACTGGCAGGGAGATACTTGAATATAGCACAGGCTTAAAGTTGAAAGAAATTACAGTTTGCGAGATGGAACTCTTCTACTGACTATGGAAAATTGGAACACTGGGTTTCCTTTCTACAGGAAAAAAAGCAAATAAAATCAGAAATTAAAGAACAGTTTCCCTAGAAGGAGAGACCACAATGATCAGGACTTTTTATGTTAGTGGGTAAGGAGAGATATAAGAATGGGAAGATATAATAAACTAATACATGGCATGAAAAGTGGATGGAAAAAGTATTTATATTTCCTTGCAGATGTTTCATTACCCTAACTAGGAACATCAGTGATCAGGCACTGATGTTACCTAGTTAGAGAAATGAAACATCTGCAAGAAAGCAAGAAAGCCCAGAGAGCACCAAGGACCATTCATTTCAACCCTGAACAACAAATATTCCTCTTTATAAGTATTTCTGTTTTGGGCAGTGTTAGAACTAAGGACTATCCATTTTAATGCAGTAGAAGAGGATTCAAGATTGATGAAAGGAATGACTTTTTCCATACAAAGGAATACTGAACAGATGTGATGTCAACCAGCTTAAATATTTTTTAATGGAAAGGACATACTTGGGTATGTCAATGGCCACTAAACTTTATTCATATCTATTGCCTCGTAAGTCATAGGTTACATACCTAAAATACCAACTTTCTGAAATAGTCTTCATTATTGGTAAGGATCCTTCCCTTCTCTTTATATTTTCCTTCTTGACATTTTTAGAATCATATTGATTTCAATAGAGGGGAATAAGAATTTTCATATGGAAATGACTACTAAACATTTTTGGTCTTGTCTTTTTGCATGAAAATTGAAGTATTTCTCTTTATCTGCTGTACATAAAGGCTCTTCTTGTTAAGCCCATGTTTTATGGTCTGGCAGAGCTCCTGTGTTTAAAAACAACACAACAAACAGAAATTCATCATGTGAAGGCAAAGACAATGACAGAAAAACTTCACCCATAGAAATTCAGTTTGCCAATACTTGCAATACTCAGTAAATTAAACTATAGCACCTGTCCCTCCAAAATAATTTCAAACATTATTCTCTTAAGATTCTCTTGCTATCTCTAGGATCCAGGCATGCATCGCTCTCCCTGGGTAGCTATTTTCTCGCACATAAAATAGGTAAGGCATTTCTGGGGAGGATCAGTTTGATGAGTCTGGCATCCCAAGCAGTCTTCTCTGCACATTGTTGCCAGATCAACCTGAGTTTCCAACCCTCTTCAATGGTTCAATGAAGGGCTGCTGAAGAGTGGGTAGTATTGAACAAGTCTCTTTAGACACCAGGGGAGGTCGTGACTGTTGAATCTGCTGTGTTCTTTGCCATCAAAGTCAAACAAAATGAGCTGAAGCAGGTATGAAGCTCAGCTGGCAGCAATCAATAAATCAATACATACATCAACACACAAATAAACAAAGTCCTGCAGAAGAGAGCGAGCCAGAGAAGAGGGAAGAAAATTCTGGAGGCATGGAATACATTTAAGCAGTTTGGTTGGCAAATGTCCATTGGGATCCTGGACAATACATATTAGAGAAGTCTTCCCTTTGGGAAAAAGCTGGACTGTGTTTGATGACCTGACACACATGCTAAGTATCTGTTTAGCTGGATTAGCAAGGAAGTGTGTGACTAAAAACTTTGTATGGGCTAGTTTGTATTGTTTGGCAACTTTAGGATATGTAGCTGGCTGAGGGATCCTGGGAGTTGAAGACCACACATATTAAAGTTGCTGAGGTTGAGTAACACTGCTTAGATCACTCTAGACCTGTGATGGCAAACCTATGGCACACGTGCCACAGGTGGCACGCAGAGCCATATCTGTGGGCACATGAGTGTTGCCCTAGCTCAGCTCCGGTGTTCATACGAGTGCTAGCCAGCTAATTTTTGGGCCTTCCAGGCCCACCGGAAGTTTGGAAATGGGCCGTTTTCACCCTCCCCAGGCTCCTAGAAAGCCTCTGGAGACTGGGGAGAGTGGGAAATGGGCCTACCAGGCCACTGGGCCATTGTGCACCAAAACTGGGGGTCGTGTGTATGTGTGTGTGTGTGTGTGTGTTGCACACACATGAGCAGGGGGAACTGAATTATGGGTGTGGGCACACGCGTGCATGACTCCCCTGCACTCCCCCCACTTTTGTCACATAATGGCAAAAAGGTTAGCCATCAATGCTCTAGACAGAAGTTGTTTACAAGTTTTTTCTTAGTGCTGAGCATCTGGCCATTTGTTTACAGTGTATGAAACTGCTTCTCCCAGGCATGGTGGTTATGCATCATTTTCAGAGAAATGTTTGCAGTTTGAGTATGTATGTATGAATGCATGTATGCATGTATACACATGTGCGTGTGCATGTGCACATGAGAAAGAAAGAAACAAATCCAAGGAACATTATCTAACTCTTTATAGGTCTCAGAAGTAGCTGTAGCTTGACTTTCTGCATGGAAAGTATCTCTTTGATCACTGAATCACAAATGTTCCTCATAGGGTTATTTGATTTTCAGGAAGGAAATGCTTGGATCTTTAGCTAATTTTGATGTTTTGAAATATCCAACATTTAAGTCTTCCTGGTAGCCTATAATACATGATCACCTAAAATTATTTACAAAGGCACTTACCAGGTACAGTATGAGTTATAAAGAACAATTTTTAGACAAATATGATACTCCTGACTTTTCTTACAAGTTTTATGGCATGAGTGTTTTTGGGTGCAGAAAAAAATGGAGATACATGCAGCAAATGTTGACACACAATGCATAAGAGGTTGAGCTAGGAAGTTTGACAGATTGCACTTGTTTCCAAAGCAGTAATAATAGCATATTCAAAACTCAAGTTTAGAAGTCAGTTAACTTTTTTTTTTAATAGCTTTTTTCACTGGTTAAATTAAAATGCAAATGCTAGTATGGGCCTCTAAATCAACAGTCTATCAGCCAGTTGTCAAAACTATTGCACAGCCTCTCTTGCCCAGAGAATGAATGGAAACTAATCAACCAAATAGTCGAAGTGATCTTTTTTGATTGCTCATTAATTAGCATTCTTTGTTATGAGCCAAATCACAGGAAGCTTTAGATAACAAGATAGAATAGCCCCTAGCAATGATTTGTTAAATCAGAATCAAACTTGAAGTTCTCACAGCTGGCATGACTCAAAGATAGATCTGGTATATTAAGAAAGCACAACTTTCAGGAGTTATTGCTACCAGCCCTTTCCCGCATTAACATTGGTCAAATCCTTGGAAAATTGTAAATTTATTTCAAGCGGGTTAAACATTTGTTAGGACACATTGACACAGAGGGTGGCAGATACCTAGTTAACCTTGCCTGATTTCAAAAAGCTAAGCAGGATTCTGTTTAATTAGCTTTTGGATAGTGCTGGAGTCTTTACTAAAAGATCAATTCATGAACATCACATTGTTTTTATTTTATTTTTTTAAAAAATTGACGTACTTTGAAAGCTATGAGATTTGATTTTTGTTTCTGGATGCATTTTATAATTTAATAAATAATTGTATAATTTAGATATTATTTTTTGTTTTGAGCCCAAAATTATTTTATCTAGTTCTATTTGTTCATTATATATACCAAATTTTTCTTTATCACTATTAAATTTAGATCTAATTTGAAAATAATTCCACCATTCCATCTTGAATCCTTGATTTCTAATTTGTTGTTGAGTTTTTAAATTTCCCAATGAATCCAAGATATCCGAATATCTTAATACCTTCTGTAAATTTATTAATATTGGATAATTCATTGCCTCCATTGATGAAACCCATCTTGGGATTCTCTCATAAGAGATTTGATTTTTGATTGCTTGATTCTCCTTCATATAGGAGACAGCATCCAGCCTGCTCAGTTCAGTCTGTTCAGACATTTGGACCCAGTCAATAAAATTGTCAATGTCCCACCCCTTTTGGCCATGTGACCAGCTTTTTGTCTCGGTCTGTCAGACAGGACACCCGTGCTGGAACTCTCTCTCCTGGCTGACAGGCTGACTCCCTGTCATTGGTTGAGTCTTTATTTGCCATAAATATTTTTTTGCTGTCACTGGCCTTGGCTCCGGCCTTGGCTGCTGGCAGCCCCCATTCATCTGCTGGTCGGGCTTTTCCACCTTCTGCCACTGTTGGCCACCCGTATTCCTGAAGGCCTCAAGCAACCTTCAGTTGAGTGCAGATTTCACTCTGCACACATTTGAACGGGTCGGAATCGCATGAAGTCTAGCGCTTCACTACGGGCTAATTTGAGGCCTCTCACACATCTGGGCTTCCATTTATTGGCGCTTTGTGCACCGTTAGCTTCTGCCGGGCTGTTAATCTTCGGCTCAGCCCGCAATCCAGTGGATCGGCCGGGCTATCTCTTCCCGGACCTTTCCTGATTTACATCTAATCAGATATTTATCAGGACATCACTTATGAGATATATTGATGTACAAAATGTATTGAACACCTTTTGATATGCTGGCTTAATTTTGTCATGGGCAAGCATGAGATTGTAAATGCTTAACTATTGAACTTTTGATAACAACAAAATCTTGTTTATCAGATTCAACTTTACAGTATTAATTGAGGTGGATGGTTATTATTAAGAGTAGTCCCACAGTAAAGACACACACCGCAAACTACACATTTTGTGCAGCACTATAACCATTCTGCAACTTTCCTCATTGTGACAATGATAAAAAAGAACCTGGAAGAGATTTGCAAATTCCATATTACATATTGTAGCCAATTTATTTTGTCCATTTTATCATACAATTCTTCATTAATTCCTCTTCTATTTCAGATTTCAGTTAACACTTATGCATTTTAGCAATGAAATGTTCATCCTTTGTTCACAATTCTGTTTCAAACTCAGTTTTACAATGCTCTATACCAGAGGTCTCCAAATGTTGCAACTTTAAGATTTGAAGATATCAACTTCCAGAAATTCCCCAGCCAGCATTTTGACAGTTGAAGTTGGCAAGTCTTAAAACTGGAGATACCTGTTCTAAACCCAAAGTAGAAGTTAAATACAAAGAGAGACCAAATAGGAAAAATATAACACAAAGTAGACCAATGGGTTTTGAAAACCATCTGAAAACCAACCTTATGTGGGGTAGGCTGGTGGGTGGTGGAGAGATCATTCCAAAGGGTAGATATTGCCAGTGAAATGACCTGTCTCCCATCTTCCATTTGATGACATTACCCTAGGGAGGAGACCTGGAGCACACTCATTTAATAAAAATGAATAGAATGGAAGAAATTATTCAAAATGAGAAGTCCTTCAAATAAACAGAAAGAGAAGATTTGCAATCTTCATAATAATCTGTTGCTTCTATATTACCATTCCTTGAAAGGAGGCATCAACACCAGTATTCTTAATAGCAGTAACTAAATAACTTAATAGCAGTAACTGTGAGAGGGATCTAGGTGTCCTGGTGGACAATCATTTAAATATGAGCCAGCAATGTGAGGCAGTGGCCAAGAAAGCCAATGCAATCCTAAATTGCATCAACAGAGGGATTGAATCGAGATCATGTAAGATAGTAATACCACTGTATAAAGCCTTAGACCACACCTAGAATAGTGCATCCAGTTTTGGTCACCACATTATATAAAGATGTTGAGTGTCTAGAAAGAGTGCAGAGAAGAGCAACAAAGATGATTAAGGGCCCGAAGGCTAAAACACATGAATAATGGTTTCAAGAACTGGACATGCCTACTCTAGTGAAAAAAGGACAAGAGGTAACATGAAAGCAGTGTTCCAATATTTGAGGGGCTGTTACAGAGAGGAGTGGGTAAATCTGTTTTCCAAAGCACCCAAAGACCAGACAAGGAACAATGGATGGAAACTGATCAAGGAGAGATTCAACCTAGAAACAAAGAGAAATTTTTGACAGTGAGAACAATCAACTAATAGAACAGCTTGCCTTCAGAAGTTGTGGGTACTTCAACACTGGAGGCTTCCAAGAGCAGATTGGACAGTCACTTGTCAGAAATGGTACAGGCCTCTTGCTTGAGGAGGGGATTGGACTAGATGACGTACAAGATCCCTTCCAATTCTTTTATTTTGTAGAATGAAACGAGGGGCCTTCCAATAAGCAGAAAGAGAAGATTTGCAATTTCCATAATAACCTATTGTTTTTATGTTACCATGCCTTGCAAGGAGGCATCCATGACAGTGTTCTGACCTGGCAGCGTCTAATGCAGTCCTGAATTTACCCACTCTAACTACCACAGGGACAGCAGCATAGTGCACTGTTGATAAAACAATGGATTTTGGTGCAGAATTTTATTGGCGAGTAGGACAAATCAAAAGCGCTAAGCAAACGAAAGTGGGCAATATAATCCAAACTAGATGAAGAAATTAAAAGCAAGGGAAAAGGATAATTTTTATTTTTAACCAAGAGCTCTGCTGAAACTGTGACTATAAAAGCACATGGATCCCCGGTAGCATTTTGGACTCGGCAGCCCGCCATCCTGCTGTGAAAATGAATAAGCTTTCGGCATGTGATTAAAGTAAATCACTCCCACTTCCCTTGTTTATGAAAGCTTAGGAGGCCTTTCAGAAAGAACACCTGTTAATAGGATCTGCTTAAAGACCCAGTTTAGAATACATAGATACTCTATGTTCAACTGGCAAACAAAGAGGAGTGTTTTTTCTTCTTCTGTAAAATAGATTTTATTGCTAGAAGGAAGAAAAAGTTCTAGGATGGTAAACTTCAAAATGATTTTATTATAAAAATGAAAATAATATATTTTTTAAAAAAATAGGATGGTCAGATGCTTCAGTCATTCTAGCCTGCTCTCAAATATCCGTGGCAGGACTGAGACCAACCCAAACATACCTAAATAATAAATTTATTATTTATTATTTAGTATTATTTCTTATTTTAAGCTTTTATTACAGAAATAAAAAACAACAACAGACGTATTTCAGTTGTTTCCCAGAGAGATGATATTTTTAAGTTTTAAAGAAGCCTAACATTAAATAGTTTGCAGTAAAGTCAGAATAATATTGCTTGATCTAGTTTTTCATGATGGAAAGTTGTACAATTGGAGACTGGTTTTCCAGTAGGAATATAACTAGGTAGACAGCTTGACAAATGAAATCTATTTGTTCGCTTCCAAAACCACTTGTATCAGTTTGGAAAGAGTCCATCTGAGGGCAGGTCAGCTCTTAGACATCCTACCTAATGGTTGTGAGAGACAGATTGAATGTTTTGAGATGTTCTCCTATACTTGGAAGACTAGCACCAAAAGCTCCCAGAGATGAGGCTGCTTCCAGACAGAACCACCCTTGTCAAGCTCAGTTTCTCATCTTTCCATGAGAATTATATGTGGCATGAGAATTCAGTTCTTCCAACTGAAGGGAGAGTGATGGATTTGCACAGATGTATTTTAACTACATCCATGCCAGTATTTCAGCAGGCTATATCAACTCTTTTCTGGATTAACGACACTCCCAGCTGTGCTGGTTTAGCCACACCCTGACCTTTTCAAATGCACTGGTAGGTAAGTGAACAGCTATGTATTCATCCCATTCATGCCACCTATAAAAAAGGAGAAATCTAACCCAGATGGTGTATAGATGATCACATGGATGAGAGAAGAAGAAAAGACAGCCTGGAATGCTACAGTAAGAAGCAGTATCTAGAAGCTTCCAGGTGTGGCCGGCAACAAATAGAGCTCAGGCATCTAGTTGTCAGAGCCACAAACCATGATAAGCAGCTGTGACTCTGCTGGATTTCTGCCTGAAACTTGGCTTCAGGGGTCAACTTGAAGTTTGTAGCAACCTGCTTGGAGCTTGTCCGTAGGTGTGCTTTGCAGCTTGAAATAAGGGACAACCAGTCTAAGGCTGTATAAAATTCATTATCTGGGCATGAAATTTAGGGAAAAAGGCAAGAATTGCATGTCATTTTAATAGGAAGAGGAAAGAATATTAGATTATGCATTGAGTTATTAAGAAAAATAATAAAAGTGGGATATAAATAACATAAATTAATGAGTCACCTGTAGGAAGAGGTTAAAAGAAATGCAAGAGGACTAAACTAGCCATGTATCTAGTCACAGTCAAAACAGACCTTACAATTATACTAAAAGCTATATATTATTTGCATTTTATAATTAGAACAGGATGGAGAGTGAAATGACAACCAGAAATCGAAGATGGATAAATGAAGCAGTCAGAAATGTAAGTTGGTGGAGGTGGGAATAAGTGAGACTGACGGGCATATTTTATCTCTCACTGAATGCAGATTATACCAATTTCAGGAGGATGTAGTGGTTCAGGAGTTTGATTTAGAGCAGGGCTCTCCAACCTTGGCAACTTTAAGACTTGTGGACTTCAACT